>JAWWEW010000051.1:12296220-12389296 GCA_035583185.1 Anabacerthia variegaticeps
AGAAAAAGCTGTCAAGCTCAGTCTTGTCCAAAGCAGATCTGCCAATGTTCTGACAATGTTTGCACTTGCTTGTCAAAATGGTCACTTCAGCTGAGCATCATTTACACTTTGGCTTACAAATTAGTTATGTAAATTACCTATAAATTTAACATGGCAAAAAATCCACCTACCTTTTAAGTGATATATATATATAAATACACATGCTTTCTATACATATATTATAAAACGTGGCATCATAGGACCAACATTGCCTGGCTGAAGCAGAATGGTGCAGATGGAGCAGCCAGAAGAGACTGGAGGCTGGAGTACGTGGCTCCTGGCCTGGACACTTGGGCTTCCCTCCTTCCTCTGCCACCAGGTCACTGCTGGAGCTCCAAGAAAAGCACCTTTTTATGCCTCACTTTCTCAGTCTGCACAGTGGACAGGGCTGGCCAAATTTTTGTCTAGCACAATTAGAGATTTTCTTCTCTCCGAAAGCCATTTCACAGGCTGTTTTAGCAAATTATCTGCTCTCAGAAATTCCTCAAAAAGCAGTCTTCAACAAGTAGTAGAATGGAGGAATTTTACCAGCTGGTCTGTTAGTCCATGTCACACATTTTTTGGAGCAATGTTTCTTATGTAACGTGGTGCACGATGCTGCTAATGCACGGGGCTGGCTGTTTATGGGAATGTCTTTAATTGTTCAGCAGATTTTAAAGATAACTAACCATATTGTTATTAAAAAAAAAAAAGGTGCTGAGAGAGCTTTGTCATGGATCTCTTTCCTTTGTTTACAGAAAGAGCTCAGTGGAATATATACAATAAGACAAGTAGGACCAGTTGCAATAGGAACAGATAAAAAACTTTGAAGGAGAGAGCATCCTGCACCTGGCATTACTCTGAAACTGAGACACCATAACAGTGAGAGATTGTGCAGGAGGGAATTTAAGGTTTTCTCAGCTCTCACCTGTGTATCTGTATATGGAATAAATAAATCCAATTATTAGGGTTTTGCAGATTACTAGACAGGCTCTAATCCACTGCCCTTCAGAAACCAGGACTGAGAAGCACATCTTAAAACTGGGATGGATAATGATATCTACACTTAAGATGTAAAAACTGTCCTAGTGGTTTTGTTCTCATCTCTTCCTTTCCTCTCCAACATTTTGAATACCAAGGAAAAGGGAACAATTATTATTCTAACATGTCAAGCAAACCATCTCAAACATATATTCTAGACTACTTCAACTTATTCTGTTTGTCCTCTGATGGTTTTTCTAACCAAAACTTGCTTGGTTTACACTTGTTAATGGGAGAATTTTGAATGTTAATGAAAATGGTCAGTGGCTGACCCCTCACGAAGTGCACACACAAAAGCTGTGCTATCTTTAGTCCTCACTATATCTGGGCAGAGGGTTATTACCAACCTCCCAGGATATGCTGACATTCCTCTAATTACTAATGGGTAGGAGATCCCAGAATTAATGTGAGTGGGTAATGCCCAGAGCATTCATATTGTGCTTCACAGCACCACTGACTATCTCAATCACCTTCAGAGCCTCAGCTTGTTCTTTGCTTTAGAGTTTCCAACAGTACCATGACCCTGACAGGACAGCGAGACACCAAATACATCAACTTCCTTCCTCAGACAAATCACCACTGTTACTACCTGGAGTTGGAAATACTCAAAGACAGCTTTTTGGTCCATCAATGAAGGCTTTGTGGAAATCTTCCTGCAACAATTAAACAGGATGCAAATGGAAAGATACTATTCCAGCTGCAGGTACTGTTGGTACTGCTGGTCTCATGGCTCTCAATATCAAAAATCTCAATCCAATTCAACAGCCAGTCACATATATATGGCAGAAAAACATTACCAGCTTTTTCAGTCTATCAAAGGTTCATTGTATTTCAATTTCTACACAAGAATCATAAAGAGAGAAAGATTTATGTGTCTTACTTCACAAAACATCACTTACATATTATTGTTGACCCAGAAATGAAGAAATTAAAGATGGGAAATATAGCAATTTCCACAGAAATGTTTCAGATCACAAGGTCTTTCCCTACATGTGTCAATACATGGACTCAGCAGCTGATCAGCCCACGAAGGACAGAAGGAAAGTTAGGATGAGCTTGTGTCTCAGAATGCTGATAGACACACCCAGGAGCCAAAAAGATCAACTTCCATTTCACTTTGGTAGCATATGTCTTATGCCCTAAAAATTCTACCTCTTCATCAATCTCCACAGTAAACAGAAGAGAAACCTGAGCTACACAGAATATCCTAGAAACACCCAGGTCACTGTCAGCCCACATAACCGTGCTGCTCCAAGGGAGGCAGAATTCCAGAGGGTCAAATAACTGCTGTGTGGGCTGCAGGGAGTTTCTTGAGTCACAGCTTAATTACATGATAAGAGATCAGTGCTGTACATGTGCAAGGTGAGTTTAGCCTGAGAGTGTCCTGTTTTCCAACACACAGACCTACAGAGAAAGAAATCCCTGAGGAACCTGCAGAGAGCAGGAAACAGAGTGAGACAACTCAAGTGATCCACACTTACACTTATTATTAGAAGTGAGAGAAAGCTGCAGATAAGCCTGTGAGTATTCTGTTTCACTGCATTCAAGTTGCTTTCCAGCCTGGTTCTTCAAGTGAGCTCCTACACATCAATCTCTGCAAATATCAGAGCAAAAACCTGTGTGTCACACCAGACTTTGGTATGTTGCTTGATCAGGACAAGGGAAGGGAACAGGTTTTGAGATTGTTGCACTGAGGCAAGTTTTGCCTAGAAATAATGTATTTTTAAAAGGGATTTTTAAATTCAAGTACGTTTTTAGTACTTGCATCAACCCATTTTTCCAATCAGCAAAAATAAGGACATCACGTGACCCATTACAAAGAGCTTAAATTTTCAACATTGCAAACCCACAATGAAGTGCTGGCAACCGATCTACTGACAATGAATGAATCAGGAAATCAGTTCAAATAACGAACACATTGAGAACTTCATAATAAAGCCAATTATGATTCATGCACAGAAAACAGACACCATTCATTCACTGTCATCCGGTGAATAAACCACTGAATTCCCCCTTATCCGAGTACGTTTCTCTAACAAAGCTGGATCTTGTAACAGCTTTCTAATGCAGTGTTTTCTGACAGCCAGGGAGAGGGAGAACCTATGTGGGACAAGCAAAGTGCCAGTCTTTCTACGGGCCAGATTTAGCAGTGCCTCCTGGCCATCCTGCTGATGGAAATCATCCCACAATATAATCTGGGCTACGGACACAACCCACCAACCAGCCCAGCCATCTACGTGGGACACCCCTACAACCAACCGAGGAGCTGGACCTTTGTCAGGTATATTTTTTTCACCTGAGGTGAAACCCTGGCCACAGAGAGTGAAGTTTTAGATTTGGCTTCAGCAGAGCCAGGTTCTACTTTGCCTTGTTGGCAACCAAGGGACAGGAGGTAAAAGCACGTTTTCCCTGTAGGTGCTCCTTTGTATTCCTCAACCGCTTTCATCCACTCCCGTGTGCTCCAAAATCTTTAGCCAGACAGCTAGTTTGCATATGCTTTTGAGATACTAATTAAACACGTACAAACAAAGAAAAAGCTTGAAGCAAAAGAGAAAACACAAAGAAATTAAGGAACTTACTTCAGAAGTCTCGGGTAAGCCAGTCAATTGGGTTTTCCCCGCAGATTCCCCTCCTGCCTTGACTTCCCCAATCCACACACTCCGCTAATTCCAGCAGTGAATCCAGATATTCACAATCAAGAGAAATAACTTATAGACATTAACCACAAAGCTACCTGGGCATAACTGCACACAAGCACGTGCTTGTTTTAAAGAGGGAATCTGAAACACCTTGGGAAATAGGTACAACACACTCCATTAATCTTGAGTTATTCTGTCTACAACAATGCAGTAGCTATGAAAAAACTCCCCCCAAATCAACAAAAAACCACACTCAACATTTAAAGTATTGCACCAGTAAAATAAATCTGGAAATTCCATAGGGCTTCTAGCACAGAGATGACAGGAAGGGAAAAGGGGTAAGTCTGGAAAAACAAGACCTTTTCTGTCAAAATTTGAAATCACAGCAATGAAGCTGGAATTTTAGATCAGTTCAGTTGTACCCCTTCTCTAGCTCCACATTTCAGCATGATAAATGCACCAAACTTCTTCTAATATCATCTCTTTCACCAAGGAAGATGTCCAGACAGAAAAATCTCAAGCTGCATCCTCCAAATAAAAACACAACTAAGATTTATTTTATAGTTTGCCATAAAAGTGCAAGGTTACTTCAGGTCTACCCAGGGATCAGATTATTTGGGGTTCAGATAATACTTGACAGGGAATAATAACTTATCTCATTAATTTTGCTCTTGGGAAAACGGCAAGAGGATCGACTTCTGCTCCCTTTTTGTATGTTTGTTTCCTATCACAGATTTTTTTTCTTTCACAATGAAATGCAGATAAGAAGTTCACCTCAACAAGATAAAGAGTGAGATGGGTGCAATTAACTCTATGGAGTAATTTGTTTTCTACAAGACCCATGACTTCAATAACATAACATCTAAAATGCTGGAGGTATCAAAAAACTGGAAACAAAACCAATAAGAGCAAGATGAAATGTCAGCAGAAGGATTAACATCATGGAGAATGTGCCAGATTCTTAAGGCTATATTAAGCAACTATTTTTTTTTTCCAAAGCAAATTCTATGATAATTTTAATAACTTTGCTGCGGAACTTGATTTCCTTTTTAACATTAATTTCCTATTTTCCTGCTGTTCCTCATTACTCCTCCTGCAGGGAAGGGGGCTGTTCCCAAGCATGTTCCAGTGTCTCAGCTGGGCTATGGATTCCTCACCTCAAAGCCCTAAGTGCAAAGAATCTCCATTGTTGTTACAAACACCCATAATGTCACATAACCACCGTTCCAACGTGATGTCATCTTGAATTTTTTTGTTTAATTTGTCCACTTTACTCCCACCCCTAAAAAAAAGAAGAAAAAAGTGTGGTTTCCTTCTAGCTGATTTGCTGTGCTTGTCAGCCATCACCTATGTGCTGGCTGTCCAAGGGTCTGAACACAACACCCTCGGGGGATGACTATATATAAAATATGTGAGACTCAACAGACAGCTGATTTAATATGACCTTATCAGCTTATGGCACAGTGTCTCCTACCATTTTTCTCTGACAAAATTGAGGTGCTTTTGGCAGAAGGCAATAGATACACACCATATCATATTTAGCTCCCTTCCCAGGAATTTAACAAGACTGATGCAGCCTTCCCTATCATTTTTTTCCTCTTAAAATAGGATTTTCAAGAACATTGGGAAAAATGGCACACCACTGCCTGAATGCCCTGCTTAGCTGTCAAGGAAACAAAGGCTCTCTGGGGCAGTTTGGTTTTTCACATAAGAACTCTTTTATTTGTGTTGGGGAGTTTTATTTTCAAATGACCCTTGCTAAGGGCAACACAAGCCAACACAGAACAGAAATTCTTGCACATGGGAATCCTCAGCCTGTGAACAGGATGGCACCTGCAGTCATGAATAGTATAAATGTACAAGGGAAACAACCTGCAAAGCTTAGTTTATGGGATATCTGTCCCTTTGCAAACACCATTTCTAGACACAGCAGCATAGATACATAACCTGGTACCTTCCCCATCTTTGCTTTAGCTCTTCCAAGGCAAAAGGAACTTGGGAAACATAACCCTGACACTCCTGTGCTTGGTTCTGGCTCCAGCCCAGCCATCCAGCTCTACATCTTCCTCCCTGTGGTTTCCCAGTGTGGACACAGTCACAATAATTCCATTTGCAGCGAGCACAGAACAGGTTGGTAAGTGAATCTAAACATGTGCCATTGCTCCCTGTGGCCTTCTTCACCACCGTGGGCTGGATTTTCAATTAATTCCTATTAAAACAATCAGCTCCCTTTAGAAACCGCTCTTGATTCTGTGTAAGTTTGTTCTAATTAGCACCGAATAACGAAAGTATAACAGCAGCACCTCTTCTCCCAACATTTTTAACAAGCTGTCAGAGGAGGAACAGCGTGAATAACAGCTGAGTTTAATATGCTACTTTGCCTTTTCTTTCCCCCCTGCATTGACTTGCTTTTAATATTTCTGGGTGACCAAAGCAACCAATTTTGGGGTCAATTTTGAGGAATACACACAAATTCTTATAGTTCCTTCACACAAAGAGTTCAATCTCAATTAAAAAAAAATAAGCCCATGAAGAAATCTCCTCAAATGACTCCGGGATGTGTCATCTGACACATTTATTGCTCGGGGTCCCTGCCAAAGCCCTTCAATATATAATTATCTCAGCTGTGCAACAACCCTTATTTCTCTGCATTTGAATTCTTCAGCTTTCTCCAGGAGAGTTTCAATGGCAATCTTTTCCAACATCAAAATAATGGTATGTTCTTGGTGTCTGAGGTGCTTTTCCTTCATCAGAGATCTGATCTACAGATGATAAAAACGGCAACTTACTCTTAGCACTGATGAAATGTAACCATATGAGAAGTTCAGGGATGTGTGACCTCATTCCACCACGTTCCTGCAGACCTGAAAGCTCCTATAGACTCCAACAGGAGCAAAGAAGACTCCAAGGGGTGAAAGAGGCATTTGCAACAAATCTTTCATGTTATCCATTTAACTAAAAAGAGATGTAGTAGAAAATGGTGGGGGGAATCTTTCATTGCTTCTTGATATAAATAATACTGAAATACTGATCCTGATTCTGGAAGTCCCTGATCCTCAGATCACTGGAGATTGGGGAAGTATCACTGTTTGCCTCATATAATTCTTCCTGCACATCCATTTGCCCACATGGAGTGAGAACAGTGAGTCATTCTTCAGCTCAACAAGGTGCCTCACCTGGCTTCCACACAACTGTGCTCTTTTTTCCATGAAAATCAACCAGAATGTGTCCAACCTTGTTTGAACATCTTCAGATGGCACTGCAGATGTTTCCTCTGACTGGGCCAAGTGTTCAGATGGTAAGAACAGGAATAATTCCCTTGAAGTCATAGGAGTCCTTCCAGTTCCTGCCACCTGAGAATGCTGCCTGCTGTTCAAACCCGACTCACCATCCCACTGCAAACATTTACATAGAGAACAGGTTTAGGGAAGGAGAGATTGACAACTTCTTTCCTGATATTCTAATTGTGGGCTGGACAGCAATTTATCTTGTCTCTGATCAAACCTACCAGCTATGAACAAAGTTTCACAACTGCAGGAGGCTTTGTGTTGCAACTTGCAACAAAAAAATGTGGCATCATATATTATGGTTTAAGTGTTCAATGCATAGAGATCTGTTCTCGTAGGGTAACCGAACTTTTATTATAGGATTTTTGTTGTTGTTGTTGTTGAATTGAAGAGATGTAGCTCTAGTCTTTGAAGTTTAAGACTAGTTGTAAATTCCTTGAAGTCAGCCCTATTTCCTTTTATATTAGCATGTTAACAAGCTTTGGAAGACTGACAGACCTTACAGGAAGACACAGCTGGGTGCTCCTCTAGTCTGGGCTTAATGAAAACCAGAACATGAAGGCTGAACTCTGTGGCTTGTCTGCTGTTTACAGACTCGGCAGGAAGAATCCACTGCCCCAGTGATGAAGGCATAATGTCCTCATCAAATACTGATACTTTCTGTACTACCAAGGAAAACAGTTGGGATTAATTAAGAAAGGAAATGCCACAATATTTTAAATTACTTCTGTAGTTTAAACCTTTGTACCAGATGAAGTCCACAAATAAATAAAAAAAAAGAAAACCCAACCCACCCTGTGGAATACTGTGAAAGATGGGATTTTGCAAACAGGGACTGATTAAAGGGTGAGGGCCTAACCTTGAATGTGATCCAGATTTGGACCAAGAAGAGCCAGATTACCTTCCATCTCCTCCAGTGTGGAGAGCTCCATGTGACTGTGGGCCAAGTGAAAGCATGAAAGAGCGGGAAGAATCAAAGACTGTGACCCCAAACCCTGAGTCAGGAACAAAGTATAAAGCAATCCCAAACCCACAGTGGGAATCAGTGTTTATCAGGATCACTGTGATTTCAAAGGATGCTCAAGGGATGCTGTCCCATGGAAAATGTAGAACATGAGCCTTCTGGAGGCAGTTTTATGGCATCTTTTGCAGTACTTGGGTTGGGAGCATCCTCCCTGCTCTGCCTGGGAGTCTCTGATGCTACTCCAGCCCTTTTACACTGCATGAGCTGGGAAAAAGGTCTTTTCTCCCATTTCTGCATGTCCAGGCCCTGATGGCTGAAAAAGACATTCTAGAGCATTGAAAGGGAGATCAGGCTGTGATGCTGCATTTCAGAGCTCTAATGTATCTGGAAAATACCTAGGAATATTGTCTGTACCCTGAATTTTAACTGCAGCTTGTACTATGGCATCTATTTACATACACTTCTTTGATTTGGTGAAACATATGCTCCAGCACAGTCATAGTAAATGTCTAAATGCATAAAAGATAAATATATATAAAAATCAAATAACCGCAGGCACAACTGGCCAATTCTAGTCAAAGACACACAGATTCTATCACAGCTGCATTATTCCCACCTACCTATAATGCTTATGAAAGTCTATACTCAAGTGCTTGGAAAGCAAGAACATTCACAGACTGAAAAAACTCCACTTTTGTGTTACTATCTTACAGCCTTTTTCACAAAATCTTGATATCAAAGGCCAGGACAAAGCTATTTTCTTGGAGTGCAATTTTCAACTCAAACAGGCAGAGCTTTGCTTTTGCTGTTATTACAGCAACATCCTTAAATATCTTAAATGTTGACAGCAAAGATAACCTTTAAATACCATCCAACCTCACCAACCATATGCTGCATTTTCACGCATGCTTAGAGCATTTTGCTGCATGTCAGATTTCCATGTGCACCTGGTTATGCAACCAAAACATCCAGCTAGAAATGTAAAAAACACAGTCTGCAAAGTCTTAGGCTGTATCATTGAGCACTGAAAATGCAAGTTCAGAATGTGTTTTGATGAACACTTTAAATAATTTCTCGTGCACTGAGGACAGTTCCTATGACCCACAGCGGAAAGGAACACAACCCAATAATCTAGGATCAGGAGAGAAGCCAAAATGTTCAGGTTTATAAATTTAAAAACTGCTTTTTATGTGCCTGTTTATTCTCATGGGTCAGTTGGTGATGATAACACCCACATTAAAGATCTTTCCGTGACTTTATAATGTATCCTGTGCCCTTCCCTCAGCTGGTGTAGCCAGTCTGGAAGTTTGTACAATGCTTCATTAGTGCTCATTCATTTGGCATAGCAGTGTTCCATCTAACCTGAAATATTACTGTGGGCCTGAATTTCTTCCAGTCTTACTTCCCAATTACGATTCTAAGTCATCCCATTACAAAATTTTCCAGTTTCATCAAATAGGCTCAATTACTGGAATTCTCTTCCTGCTTTGGTTATTTTCCTAACATTTATTCTTAAATCTGTGCTTCTGACTCTGAGGATTCATAAAATAAGAACTAGTCTATAAATAACATACACAAAGTTTTCACTAATATGGAATGAATGTGCTCCTCTCACAATCTCCATGTAACCTCCATAATGTCAAGCCCCTGAGTGATTTTGTTGATTATGTACAGCATCCTGACATGCAAACTCACAATTTAGCCTGAAGACATTTGCAATTAATTAATTAATCCCTACAGAAATTATCAAAACTCATTCACCGGGCACTGCACAGCCAGCAGCAAGCAAGAAGAGACTTTTTAAACCACAGAGAAGAACTCTTCAAGCAGAAACAAAGCCTGCTGCAGAAAACAAAATGTAAATCTTAGAACAAAGAAAGCTTCCTGTTAAAGCATGGATGCACAATGAGTCGCCCAGGGCTTGCACGAGGTCCTTCCAGACCTACTTTGATGCCCATCACACTTCCCTCAAGGCTTTGAGAGTCGTGTCTGGCCTCTGACATGGATAACCACAACATCCCAACTTACCACACCAACATTTACTTGAGAAACAGGAAAAGATGCCTCAAAATACTCTGGAGATAGCAATGTTTGGTGGGTTTTTTCTCTTAAATGGGCAAGAATTGCATGTTCCTTTTGCGTGACAAATGAATAGACACGGTGATGCATTTCAAGAGGAGCTTGTTGTAAATCCTTAATTTGAAGGTACTTTTCCAAATTAAAGCATCCTTTATTGAATGCACAGAAGGTGATTGCATTAGATGCACTTTCCAACCCAGTTATAGCGTGGCTCCAGCCACTTTGATATGAGCTGTGACTGATTCCAGGTGATTGCAGAAGTCTGACATTTCTGCTGCACATTATGTGCTTGAGCAATCCTTTGCTTACAGTGAGTTGGCTGAGGGACTAAGATATCAACTAATGCTGAGCTGGAGGAGGGGGAAGGAGGAAATGCCATGGAAAATGCAACTAAATACAGTTGCTTACAGCCAGTGGACAAGATTGGGTATTAACTTTCAGTCCTGTGTTACACCACCTGCAGAAAGGAAGTGCAGACATGATGCACAGCTCTAGCTCAGTGTTGGGGGCAGCACCTACTGCAGCCCTCGTAAAAAGCAGATTAAACTGATGCCTGTTGGGCTTTCAGTCCCACTGTGGATGGTTTCAGAAATGCATGCTTGGAAGCTGCTGCGTAAAAGTGAAAATGAAAGAGTAAACTCAAAAACAACCTTATATGCACATTGGTGGTTTAGACTTTCTCTGCATCTCACACAGCCCTTTCTCAGTTGCCTAAATTACTTTTCAAGGAATATGTATATAATAAAGAATAAAAGAGTATGTGATTGGACAGCTGAGAAGAGCACAAGGAATAATTTGCTGAGTTTTGTTTGTACTGGATGTTGAGAACCCATTGTGAAAATTAAAGGGAGGAGGAATAACCCCTGAGCCTGCTGGGCATTTGCACATCCACACTTCCTGCTCTGCTCACAAACCAAACACAAACCAGCTCTTCATTTGCATTTTTATTTCTTCTAAATATGTTTGTGTTTAGGACAGAAGAATCTAAATATGTGTAAGACTAAAAAAATGCATTAATGGTATAAATCTGTCCAGAGCTGCTCCTTAGAAACACACATGGATAATAAAATAATGCAGTCCACAAAATCCAGACCTTGGTTTGCAGGTGTCCCGCAGGTATTAACTGGCATTGAAGGCATCTGACACCTTCTTTTAAAAGAAAGCCTGAGAGAGTTTTACCCTTCCAGCCCAGTCCTGAAAATGGGAAGACTTTCCCTTGGTTTTCCTCTCTTAAAAGATCAGAAAGATCAGTTTTCATCTCCATTTTTGATGGGTACCTCAGAGGTACCTGATGGGCAAAAAACTTTCCAAAATATAAAGACAGATACCTGTGATTCTATATGAGTATTCAGAGCCAAATTCTCGCACAGGTATCTCTGCCACTAAATTAAGCAAAAAGGAACAATGACCCTTAAAAACCTGCATGTGCACCAAAGAAGCAACATCAAGCCAACGAGTGCACATATTGAAAACTGAGCAACTATACATTTTTGCACTTAATGGCACAGGGAAGACATTGTTTCTCCTGTAGCCCCAAGAAAGGAAGTACTAAAAGATCATTTTTAAGTATCATAACAATTTTCACACAGCAGCTTCTGTGAAAAGGGGTTCCAGTGATTTAATCCTATGAATGCAAGCAATCCTGCAATGAATCAATTATGTGAGTTCCAAAAATTAAAACAAGAGGCACAATTCAGGACTAAGAAAGACTATAATTTACCTCCCCAATCCAGTAGCTGGAGGCTTCAAAGAGAAAGTACAGCTGAGAAGAAAGAAAAACACAGTGGAACAAATTATCCACCTAAATGATGTAAAGGGACTGGAATCTGGCCATAACTGCTAGATTTGGATTTCTTATAATATACAGGAAAGTGTAAAATCCAGTGTGACATGTTTGGTAAACTGAAGGCACAGGACTCCCTTCCCACCCTCAAAATATAGATCTCTTTACAGAGATTGCATGAGTCAGAGTGGGCAAAGGAAGACAGTCAGAGGTCTGCTATTCCAATTCGACATGTCTCTAATTTATTTAAGGCCATAACCAACTTAGGAAAGCCACAGAGAGCTACACTGGGCCATCAGGCCACCCCTGAATTTTAGGATATTCCCCTTATCTCTTGCAATCTGTTTTAAATCCAATCATCTGTGTTTGAATAAAACTCTCCTTCAGAATGACATCTTGACCAAGATGAGAAACTATTATTTCATTTCATAATTTTTTCCCTGCAAGGCTTAATGTCCTGTTACTCAGTGCTTTACCACCACGGTGAACTTAACTGGCTTCTCCTCCAGCCCTTGGTTCATCCCATGGCTTTCTTCACTAGATTAGAAACATATATTGCATATCTTGCCCTAAAGGCACTTATATGTGGTAACCAGGTCACCTCCCTTTTTGAAAAATTTAACAAACTATAAACACTTTAGTTGTCACAGTAAAGAATAATCTTAACAAGTACAGTAAAACGTGGGAGCTTTTCACTCTTCTCCAAAAAATACCCAAAAAGTCATCGATCTTTGCTCTCCTCTTTCCATCCTGTGACAAAGAGCAAGGATTGTACCCCATGCTTTGTACAAATCCTCTGCAAGGCACTATTGGCCTACCTTCCTATCTGCTCCTTTCTTATGCAGGTTTCCACATTTCTGCTACAAAGTCCTAATTTGGATCTCGTATTTCTTTCCTTTCACCTTTCCCAACAAATCTGTTGCCGTCTTGAAGGTTTTTTGCCTACATGTGAGTCATTCAAAATCTATGCACAAATATGAAGGAAAAACAACGTAATGAATTATGATAATAATTGGGCAAAGGAAGATTCAAGGAATTGCTTGTTTGCCAAATAGCTATTTTCCTAAATTTACAAGGCAGTGGCCAGAGCCAAGGAGAGCTGCTCCCCTTTATGAGATGCATACGAGCACTGAATGGCTCCTTCCTATGCCTTTATTTTACTAAACTTGTCACACCAGATTTTACACTTCCTTCTAAATTATGAGTAAAAAGAACCCTTTGTTTGTCATTTTTCTGCTTTGATGGGTACGGATCATGATCAAACAGTGCAGCCAAGTTCCCATCCCCTGCTCACAGCAACCTCAGCTCCTGGAGAGATGGAAATGCCCCTAACGGGCAGCTCCGGGCACCTGGATTTCCCAAGCCTCCTGGGCATCACACCCTGCCTGGCTCTGTGCTGCTCATCTCTCCACTGCCATTGCTCAATCACTCACCAGTGCCTGGAGGAGGTTACACTTTAGTGATAAACGCAGGTCACTCAGATCTCTGTGTCTCTGCAAACAAGACACCTGGCTTAGCTCCCATCTCCTCTGTGCTTATTCCAGAGACAGGGAGCCATGCATGGATACAGGCTTTTTCTTTTCCACAAACCACCTGTTACCTGTCAGCACTGCCTGTAATGTACAAAGCCCTCATTTTTATTACTTCACCCCTCTGGCATGAGCCTTCCTCTTTACAAACCCTTTATATTGTCACCAGTAACTGCTTGTGATGGCAGCACAAGGAACATCGGTCACCAGCAGCACACTCCTCTTCCTACCTCAAGGCATGGAAAGCTGGTGGGTGGTTCAAACAGCCAGGGAAGGAAATAATGCTGTGAGCATTGCTTGGTCTAAGTTCCTGTCCTGAAGGCTTGTTCTATTATTCACAGAGCAGCAGCAAATAAATCAGGAAAACGGAGCGGTAACCTCCCACCTCAATCAGAGAAACACAGAGACTCTGTTTTTTCCCTTTTGTATAATTACCATTCCCAATTTTTTGACTGAAGGGGGACAGATAGGCGTTGAATACCCCAAACAGAATTGAAACAAACTGAGTATCACAGTGAATCTGGTGTTATGAGAGAGAAGGACTGCGAGAGCAGGGACAGTGAAACAACACAGCTTTACCAGCGAGGTCCTTGCTGCAGACCCAAGACCTGCACAAGAATTTAAGCTGCAAGGACACAGAGCACAGAAGTTATCCACGCTCTGCAGAGCACAGCTGCCCTGGGAGCCTCTCCCAGGATGCTGCCTGCTCATGCAAACAGCCCTCATGTATATGCATGACACACCTGCACACACACACCTCACTCGTAGGTGTGGAGTGGCCCAGAGCAGGGGGTGACCTGCCTGGGCAAGGCTGTGGCGGAGCAGGGCCATGGCCGGGCACTCCCAGCCCCTGTGCCAGCTGCTTGTCCCAGCACGACCCCTCCTGTGCCCAGGGAGAGCCCAGACAGGCCCAGCACATCCCTCTGCTCTGCCTGGCTCTGAGTCACCTCCCGCTGCTCCCTGGGGCCAGGGGGGTCCCCTGGGTGCAGGGCAGGCACAGAACTCCAGAGGCCAGGGCTTTGGAAAAGGTGGCCCTAAGCCGAGGGAAAGAGCAAAGGACCTGCATGGCACGGGGTTTTGGGGTGGCTTTGGCAGTCCTTGTGCCTGGGGTGGCAGTGGTGGCACCACAGAGCAGTGGGCTGCATGCACAGGGAAGGGAGAGCAGGCAAGGGGTGACAGCAGGACCAGGAGGTCCTGTCCCCTCCTGCCTCACTCCAGAGCTGAGCACAGGCAGCTTGTGACAGGAATGGGTGTAAAACACACCAAGAGGCACAGATTCTTTGTCCCTGCCTGGAGGGGCCATCCAGCAGCACCCAAAGCCCTGCTGGGTAACACCACCTTTACCAGAAGCATTTCTCAGTAATACTGGAGAGATCTTGTGAGCTCTTTCAGCTCAAATCTCTCCACCCTACAAATAAAGCACTTTGGAAACCACTTTAGACTACGCAAGACAGAAATATTTCTCTTTTCCCCTTCCTCTCTCTAAATTTGCTCTGATGGCTTTCATCTGTTGCAAAGTGGTAAAAGTTTTGGTGGTCTCTTGGACAAACACACACTGTGAAAGTCCTTTACAAATGCAGAAGTATAAAACCAATTCACTGAAAACTACTGCATAATCACCATACTGAATATTTAAAGAAAGGTGATTTTTCAGTATCTTCTCTCTTCAGGAAACTATGGGAAGATTCTTCAAATAAATTCCACCTCTCATTGAAAATATATTGTTCAAATAATTTTCTGAAGTATTTCTCCTTTTTCTGTTTTAGAACAGTGGCAACTTTAACACCATAATAAATCTTATTGCAAGATTGTTTCAAACATAATTGTGCTAGCTGTAGGCTAGATTACAGGTGTCCTTTAGACACTTTAACTCATTGTCTTTACATCTTGCTGCATCAATTGTATGGCTATTGTAAACTTTATATTATGCAAGGTGTGTAATTACACGGTGTTTGCAACTCCCATCACAAGTGCACACCTGGCCTGGTCCTAACAAGCACATTCCTTCCCAAAATGACTACGTAATTAGAAAATTCCACTTCTTGGACACAGCCCTGTGCTTAGCACACGTATATTTTACTGTGAAATGCGTTACCATTTCTCTCACAGGGTCACTAGACACGCTGTGAGCTGTTCATTGTTTTTAATCCTAACATGACCTTTATACTAAATACAAAAAACAACCTTGGGATTGAAAAGCATGGCATGATGTCATGAGCACAGAGAATGATTTCAATGAGCCCAGCGCTGTTTGATCAGCGACCAGTCCTCCCAAGGTGCTGAGTCTTCATTTCCTGCAGGTCCCAAACGGGAGTTTGTGGTGCCTGAAAACTCCTTGCCCCAATTAAAATCGGAAAATGAGGCGTTTAAATCGGCAGCCGCTCAGAGAACACTCACTTTGAGAGCTCCCAACTCAAGATGTTTTGTCGCACTTGGGAGTCTTTTACAGGAAAAAGCTTCAAAACTTGGTTTTCACACATTCACACACACAAACCCCCTGACTGCCAAAACTGCAGAGCAGCAGAAACACAGTAATAATTTTATCATTAATTTACTCAATTGGGGTTCATTATAAATCTGTGCAAGCAGGATCTCTGCCCCTCCCACCTTGAGCAAACAGGAATAAATGATGGTAAATATGTTAATAGACTTTTCCTGCAGACAAGGAATGCACTCCAGAGCCCCTCTTTGATAAGGGAGAGGACTAGAAAACACAGGAAAAATTAGCAGGAAAGTTTCAGGAGGAAGAATTGTTAGAAGTGACAGGTCTTTTCACACATATTTTTGAGGATAGAAGGGAGACAGTTGTAAATAATCAGGGAAGAAAAAGAGAGCACCAGATTCCAAGCCCATAGAAATCCTTTGGAAAAAAAATAAAAACAAGTGTGTAGATGCTTTCCCACACTTCTTTAATCAGAATTTTAGATGCATCTATGTGATCTGTAAAACAGCAGTTATCAGATTAAACTCCAGCTTCTCAGCTAAGAAACAAGGCCCCATGAATTCACAGGAATAAAGGGGCCAGATTTATACACAGATATTTTAATTCTTAAACAGTTAACATAACAGTCAAAGAGATGCTTGGTTACTTACACAAAGGGAAGGCTATAATTGTAACATCTTTGCTCTAAGGTGAATAATTAAGTAGATTCCACTGACAAAAGGATGAGAAGACTGTGCCTCGGGACATTTAGTCAGTGGAACTAAGCAACAGGTTACAGGGAAGCAAACAAGGCTATATTTAAACACAAACCTATTGACTTGCTTATTTTCAATACAGAAAAAAAATATTCCTAAAATGAGTAATCCTGGGGCAGTTGTACAGAGTGAGGCAGAATGAACAAATTCAAGGTCACAGATATTATTGTTGCAACTTCTTATGTCAAGATATACTTTTACTATTCTGTCCTCTTTTGCCCCTTGACTCTCAATTTCTTCACCGCAAACAAATGTGGTAATACTAAAAAAATTATATTTTTATCCTATTTTTAGTTAATGAAGTCCTTCAATAAAGCTCAACCACATTCATGAATAGGTTTTGCAAATTTACTTCCTTTTCTTTGAAACAGTAGGAAGCCTGCTACATATTTTTATTCAAAATTATTTTTCTTCACTCTAACAGAGAATTTAAGTGTTCATAAATCCAACTGCAAAGTTCTGTTGCAAGAAAAATACAGAACAACTACATAGTTAGTGGGTGACTCTCCCAAAAGCCAGAATGAAAGGAACTGCCCTGGCCTGTAGGATTCAGCCAAGGTTGGACATCATCTCTCCATGGGGGCTTTAACACATGGTCCCTTTTGGTGGTGAGGAGAGCACAGGGCACCCTTCCACAAGGGTCTTCCCATATTCTTAGCACTTATCCCAGACTAAGGCTGGAATCAGCCCTTCTCCCAGGAGGAAGGGTGAGGTTCCCTCCTGCACATCCTTGCCCTGCTCCCTGTGGGCTTGGGTGATGGCATCCCAGGGAGCCCACTGGGGCTGCAGTGCTGAGCATAACCAGGCACTGATGCAGCGCTGAGAGGTAAAACTGCCACCAAAAACCAGCCCCAGATTGTCTGATCTCTCAACAAATCCAGGGAAGGGCAAGATGGGTTTCCAGCTGCTGAAGCCTATGCAGAGCTGCTGGAAGTGGTGCACGCCCTGCAAAGCCAGGCGTTCCGCACTCTAAAAATAATTTTAAGGCAATATGACGTCTTTCTTGTCTTGTCTTTCATCTGGAAGAGGGGGCAGGAGGTGGCTTTTTGGATCAGAGTCAGCTAACAGCTCTAATGAGGTCTGCATGGCAGATCGGGTCAGCACACACACAAACACTCCAGAAAAGGATTAGTAAACACACTCATATCCAGACAGCACAGGATCCTGGGGACATAAAGGCAGCAAGTCAAGAGAAGGACTGGATTGGCTGGCCCAACTAGTTTTCCATCCAGCAGGACTATCATCTTAAAAGAATGATTTTTAAGCTTTTCTTTTCTGTCTCCTATTAATTTGTTTGACATGACCTTATCAGGACTCTGCTAGTTATGTTCTGCTTTCCTTATGTAGTTGTTTTCAACAAAGTGAAACTGCATATAGTTGTCTCCTTCTGTTATGCCTTCACTTCTGCAGTGCTGAAACATTAAAACAATTTGAAAGATATGACAACGAAGTTCCTCAGTACAGTGAGCATGTGGATTGATATGTTTTGATTTTCTTCTTTAGAGAACAAGACTTGTCAGTGCTCAGCTAGAAAAGCTGCCAAATACATCATCATCTCTCATTCACTATGACCCAGGTGCTGTCAGCCCAAACTGACTGTTTTCAGTAAAAAGAAAAAAATCGTGTTGGGTGAGTTCAAAACGGATCCCAAGAGGTGCCAATTAGGAAGCATTTAAAGTGCAAATTCTAATGTTAATTTTCTGAGTTCATTTGCTCTGTGTCCATTACCAAATCTCTAGTTTAAAATGCACTTTATAGCCTAATTTTGTGCTACACAATCTGTTTCTTTCCTGCTCCACATACTCTTACAGTTGCACGTAGGACTAACAAATGCATTTAAATATTTGATTCGCTGCCATTAGCAGGAGAGGGAGAAGGAAAACTTAATGATGGATGATATGATACGCTGTGCACAGAATGCCTTCATGCTATTCACAGCACATTATTATCAACATACCTCTTCCCATCATGTGCATTTTTTAGGGAACTAAAACAAACAATGCCACTGAACTCAGAGAAGATTCTCTAGTAAGAGGGATTAAAGCCTATGGATCATAGAGATGTTGTTGAGTGATCAGTTTTGTTCAAATCTCATCTGTTTATTTTGGTCCTGGTCTTTCTGCAGTAAACATCTTTACATTGAAATGTGGGGCTTTACTACCTTAAAAGGTGCAGTGAAATGTAATAAACATCTAAAACCTGCTTTTATATATGTTTTCATCTCAAAATCAGTCACCTAGATCCTTAATCTAACCATTGCAAACAGAGTAGCAACTTAATGCATTTAAATCCTGGGAGAAATCCAAATGGAAGGGTTGAAAAATGTCTTTTAAAACCATCTGTATTTTAAAATATACTGTTGCCAATGAAAAGCACGGGTTTGTTGAGAGGATGTTGATATTCCTTTATGTGCTAGAAATAAAAGAAGTCTGCCCAGTTTTGGTGCTTATGTTTTGTACATTTTGAGTGCTTTTGTGCAACTTCCACTCAGTGGAAGACAACAAAGCAAATGGGCTGAAAGCAGTGCTGATACCAGGAGCAGGCACATACCTTATCAGCAAGAATGTCATCTGATTTTGGGGGGTGCTCCCCCTTTTACACACGTTTTGAAGTCACAGTTTCAAAAGTTTTTAAGTCAGTTCACTTGGACATCAATTCTGGTTTATGGCTTATTTTGGTGAAAATTATGTGAGAAAAAGCTCAGGTTTTGATACCTGAGTTTTTTCAGTTTTTAATGGATATCTAAATCCAGTCAAGTACCTCCAAAGGAGTTTTGTGTTTGGTGGCAACGGGATGGGTCACATGGTTAAAAATAAGCACGTGCATAAATGCTGCAGCTTTGAAATCTGTTAATACTGAAAGTATCATGTTTGATTACTCACACAGGGATCCAGAGGGTCCCTGCCCTTTACTCATCACTAATACAGGAACCAAGGAATATCTCCCTTAGAAATTCATCTCAAAAAACTCCAAGAACCTTCTCTTCTCCACTGCCATTTTATTGTACGATTATTCACCACATCCCTCATTTTTTAAGTTTATCCAAAAATTTGTTTTACTCGCTTTGAGAGGCAACACAGGGTTAAAAGGGATGGCGGCGTAAGATCTTTGTCTCCAACTGATTTTTCAGATTAAAATCTCTTCCTGATTCCTCAGATTAAAAGATGCCTAACCTGGTGACTGAGCTCGTTGAGGGAATGCCATGCGAGTGCCTGGGAATTGGAGCTGGCAGTGCCCGCTCCCTGCCAGGGTGCAGCATCGCCCAGGGCAGCTGAGCCAGCCCTGAGCCAGAACAGCCCTGGGAAACAGATGAGCTGCGACCAGGGCTCAGACAGGGAAGGAAACCAGCCAAAAGGATGAGAAACCTCCACGGCAGAATTTAAAGCACACAATTAATGCCACGGACTAAGCCTGAGCTGCCTAAGCCCCATGTCTTTGCTGTCCCTGCTTGCCTGTGTTGCTCCACATGAGCTGCTCCTGTGCTCCCATGGCAGGTAAATCGATTCCTTTTCCAGCATTTGGTGCAGGCTGCATGAGCAGAATCTGCCAGCCCATGCAAGACCATTTGGCCAAACAACATTTGCAATTTGCTTCTATATTTAGGACACTTGCCTGCAAAAGCCCACAGATATTTAACAAGGTCAGTGGATAAATTTGGGCAAGTGGTGTGTGAGTTCTGCTACACTAAGATACAAATGTGATGAATGGAAGTTGTTTACCTCTCTTATGTCTTCAAATGTAAAAACACATAATACTGAGAAGTACTTTGGGAATCCAATTCCCAGCAGTGTTTTGTCAGCTGTTTATTAGAAAATTGTGTCTTTTTACACCTCTTGGAAAAGGATATAGAAAGATCAGATTTGATAGAGATTTTGAATTTATAAAAACTAAAAAGTGCTGGCAATATCTTGCAATGAAAATGTACGTTTTAAAATTCAGTGTCCTCTTTTTTCTTTTTCTTTTTTCAGATAAGCAAAGTTCCACCAAGAGAAAGCAAAGATAATCAACAACCAAGAAGAAGCAAAGCATTATTCAGATAATTGTTTAGGTGTAAGCTTACATCTAGACTGATAAAAGACTGAAGTCTTATTGCAGCAGTTCCACTTCAACAGTCTAAACATCCCTAATTTTCACTTTCCTTGAATGAACTGTATATTAGTACATAATATTCCTGTAGCACTTTGCATAACCATATGCATATTTAGATTTTTCAGAGCTCTAAGCCACTGCACAAAACACAACACAAGAGACAATCAAAGATATGGTATTATCAGAAACACAATTTTTCAAGTCCTGTGAAACTCAAATGAGTTTAAAGTGCCTTTTTTTTTTCCTCCCTTTACAGCACTTTCCCTTCTAGAAGTTAAACCCAAGGCTCAGAGGGGTCAGATCTTTTTTTTTTTAAGGCAGCAACTACTGAGAGAATCTCTGGTCTTCAGGAGTCCTTTCAAAGGTCTCCATTCTGCCTTGTCACTGAGGGATGCTCACAAAATTCCAGCACCAAACCCTCATTGCTGTAGCACAGCTTTCCTCAGTGCTGCTCACTGAAATCAGTTTGGGAAGAAAACACGTGTTGAGGAATTAATTCAGCACAGCCCCTGCTGAGGGGTGGCAATGCCATGGAACAGGGAACATGTAACATTCCCAAGCACCCAGCAATGGAAAAGTGTCCTGAATTCCAAGTGCTCTATCTCGGAGCTCTATCTCCACATGAGCTCTAGCCTGCAGAAACAGAATTCACTGTTCCATGGACAAGTTCCAGAAGCTGTTTCCGTATGCAGTGCATGCCAAAACTGGGCCTAGTCGGCTGTTATTAAAATGTTGCTGTCAAGCCATTAAATGCTTGAAAAGCCGAGAATTAAAAGAAGCTTTATGCATGTACTCCCCACGGTGTTTCTAATCGTGCCATTGATGTCTGCAGATCCAGTTCCCTTCAAAATTTAGCTACAGTTTGTGTTTATAAATCATTTCTTTTCAAGGCTGCCACCAAACAGCCAATCTGAGGCCCCCGTGTAATCTGCAGTTTCACAGGAACGAGATTGTGCTCGCAGATTGCAAAGCTTTCTTCAAAGGCTCTGCTGGATGCAGGTGCTGGAGGGGACTGGTCCTCCCAGAAACAGGCTCTTTGAAAAGCATCCCTTTCCCCCGTTGGACCAGTTTGCACTGGGAGCCTGCAAGAAACTCCTCCTTCACCTGCATTGCCCCTGTTCTGCATCATTGCCAGAAATTCCCAGGATGTGTTTGGCCAGCTTGCCACAACTCAAGAGATCCCTCAGCTACTGAAATGAATGACTGCAAGCACAGAATTTACAAGCTTTAAAAAATCTATGATCTAACTTTTCATCTCAATTAAAGGACTTTTTACAAACTTTTCATAAGATATAAGATACTATCTTTTTAAAAGACTTCTTAGTATCTTTTCATTTACATGGTCAATACCAAACCTTTCAAATAATTCTTTCATGTTTTTATAAAATGTGTGCCATTAATCTTTTTTTTCCTACAGCTTTATTAAATTTAATTTAGGAAATTAACATTAAAGAGGCATTAAAAAACTGGAATAACTTTGGTTTAGAGGAATCAACTCGTATTTCCCATTCCCACCTAGGACACTTCATAAGAGACAAAATACTCTTCATATCTAATTACACATTCATTTTGTGCTGATAAGTCTCACCTATTACGCATGGTAAGGAAATCCTAATTTTTAAATTCACTTCCAGAGAAGCTGTGACTGCCCCAACCCTGGGCAACCTGTGCCAGGGCCTCCCCACCCTCACAGGGAAGAGCTCCTTCCTAAAACCTCATCCATCCCTACCCTCTGTCAGTTTGAAACCATTCCCCTTGTCCTGTCACTCCATGCTTGTGTAAATGGTCTCTCCACAAAGGAGAAATTGCCTCAAAACTCTGACCTGAGGGATTTGCAATAAAGTTATCTCAGAGCCTGGACAAGACACAGTGAAGTAACAACAGGTCCTATGAAAGATCTGCCATGAATTAGCCAACTTTGTCAGTTTGTGATGTGGAGGGATCTGAACAGAGACAAATGAACCTTTTACCACAGAGCAGGTGACTGCAAGAGCTACCTACAGACACATCTGCAAGGAAACACATGCAGGTAAGTAATGCAACAATTGTGAGAGTGAAGCCACAGAAAGCAAAACCACAAATATTTTAAGAAGGAGGAGCTGGTCATGAACCTCCAGGAAGGGATGTGAGCAGCAGTGGGGTCAGCCCCACGTGGGATCAGGGCTGCTCTGCCTCATGGACACAAGGAAGACACAGTGAATGCAAAGAGCCAAGCGCATGAGGTGGAAGGGAAAAATAATCATGCTGTAATTGACTGCTCACTAATGGAGTCCATTAATTAATGGCCACAGGAGACCAGCTAATTGATGGTTAGTAGTGTTTAAAAGATAAACAATCTAAACCAAATCAGACTTGTAATCTCTCTGCACTGGTGCCACACCTTCATCCTGGGGAGAATTCAGCATCTTCAGGGAAAAGGGAACAACCCCAAGCAGCCACCACTTTGGCTGAGGTCTCTTAGTCTTATTTAATCTGGTACATCAAAATTTGCAGAGCTTCACAAACACTGTGACATTCTTAACCATGTAGGGTACAAGAGGTGGGAAGGTTTAGGGAGAGTGTTCAAAAAACACAGCAAGAGGCACCTTTTCATTTCGGAGCACTTGGAATAACGAGGATCAAGAGAACCCCATTCAAGCACAGACTCTTGCCAGGGGTGAATTTTAAGCCTGTCCTTGTCTAATCCTCACACGGGGAAGGAGTCAATGGTAGGATGTTAAATACTCTGCTGCTCTTTTCTAGGATCTGTGGGAGCATCCTGGAGAGGAAATCTCACGATGCTGAGGCAGACTGTATTTAATACTCCTAATTCACAATTATTTGGTTCAGTGTTTGATACAAGATATAAAGGTTTTGATATCTAGAAAACCCTGCATGTAATACCCTCTTGACAGATCATTACACGAGTCTAATTGAATTTAGATCTTGAGATATGCTGCTCAGAACTTGTTTGCATTTCACTAGAAATGAGATGATCATCAGTTACCTTTACATAGAAACTGTGACGCATATTTTCATGCACATGAAACAAATACCAAAATATTCAGGTATTTGTGTGCTTTATTTGCATATAGTTGCTACCTCTATGTAGAAACGAAGCAATTACTCTTACAGGTAATTATGTGCTCACATGTAATTTGCACAAGAAAAAAAAATCCTACAGTTTACTCATTCTGTAGATATTTGGGGCAACAAAGCAAACAAAGAGCTGTAATAAAACCTACACATTTTTTGCTTTATGAAAGAAAAATTTGTACACACACCTGCTTGTATAATCGAGTCAAACAGAAATATTTTTTTACTCAAAAAGAAATATTTCTCTGAATTATGGCAATTGCTTAACAGAAAAAAATTGTCGTTCTGAAATAAAAACTAAGAACTTTTATTTAAAAAAGAAAACACTTCAGTATTCATTAATTCCTTCCCTTATTTTGGAGGATAAATTATCTGTCCAATCTATATTCATGTAAATTTTTTATTTCCTTAAAATTTCAGACTTTAGACACTTTACTGAGGAAAAAAAAAATGTGGTTATGCATCCAAATCCTTTTCCAAAGCTTCATCTGTGTCTACATAACTCCCAAAATATCTTTCCCTGTGCTGGTCTCTTGTAGGTCACTGCAGACTGCCTTCATTGCAAGAATTTATAATTAATGGGATGTCTGAGATTTGGATCCAGTGTGTGGATGTTACAAAATACATCACAAGTCTTAGTTTTCATAAGCTTAATAGAGAGCTGCTTCACTTGTCCTACAAGTCCTCCTTCAACTCCACCAAAATATAAATTAACTCCCAGGAAGTTAAGACAATGCAGGTTTCTGGTATCTGACCACAGCGTGATTGAAATTGGCTCCGCAACAACATGACAAACATAACTCCTGCTATCCTTTCCTTCCCCAGCCTCCCACTTTCCTTCATACATTCAGTGAATTTTCCCTTCCTCAATATATTGTATGTATTCTACATACATTGTAGAGAAAAATCTTCTTGTAGCTCATTTTCCCACTGAACTCACTCTGTTCTAGGATTAACCTTTTGTACTTAAAAAGGATTGCGTTTATTTTTCTTCTAATACAGTCAGCATAATCCTATTTTCCCTTTGTTGAGAAAGCACCTTCTAACACTCCCCAGCCAAGGAGTGTGTCCAGCAGCATTTAGGAACCAGTGCAGTTTCCTGGGATGGCAAACAACTGAAATCAGTTCTCCTCACTGCATAATGGCATTGAAAACATCTCACGGGAACAGCATCCCAGTGGAACACTGCAATGAGAACTCAGGGGCATATCCAGTAGATCAACAACTCCAGAGAACTAATGGTTGGTGGTTTTTCCTCCAGCATTTTAGGCAGTAACTTGGACTTTCTCGAGTGTCCCCTCCATCCCCTGCTGTGGTTCCCAAGCTCTGCTCCTACAGTGCTTTCCCAAGGGGACAGGACAGGGATTGCTTACCCCATTCCCTACTCACAGGTAACAACCCCGAGCAGCGAACTGCACACCTACACCAGAGCATGGGAACCAGTCCCTTGCTGCTTATGCTAAATCCCAGACATGCTTATTCCCTAATCCCAAGGCTGGATAACAGCAAATGGCTGAGCCTCCACTAGTTGCCTGACAGGATGGGACAATCATCACATGGTGCTTTTCACACCTGCTTCCCTCTCCTTTTATTTTTGGGAGGAATAATATTCAAAAGCTGGAAGAACAATATGTCCATGCCCCACAATCTTAACCATTTCCTTATGTCTCAGACCACACTTGATCTTTTTCTCCTCACACATCTGGCATTTTTTCCTCTTTGTTTCCATGTTAATCAGAATGCAAACCCACAAAGTTTGAAGGAAATGCCAAGGCTTCTGAACTGCTCCCCAAAGAAGCATCAGAAACACCAAATCCTTTCTCAGACTGATTTTTTGGTGATACACCTTTGCATAGCACTCTTCAAAATATTTTGGGTTCCTTCCCTTAGTGTTCCTTGTTTGTTTGTAAAGTTCTTCCTCAGCTTAAAGCAGCACAGACAACAGTTTGTCACATGAATGTACTGAAGCAAAACACCTACATGGGCTTCTCAGCACTGCCAGACTTGCTTTGGGACCTCCAGCACATCTCCAGCCAAGCTGTGCCTCATTTCACTGAGCAGACTGAAAGGTGTAATCACAGAGTCTGCAGTCGCTTCTGGGCTCACATGAAGAATTTGTCTGTGTTCAGTTTTAAGCTGCTTTTTTTGGCAGAGTTTAAAACACAGAAACGAGAATTTTCTTTGTTGACATAGTATGTATATTTTACATTTTTTTAAAATATACATGCACACACATATGTGTGCAGAGCTCTGGACAGGAGAATCTTAAGCAAGTGGAAATAAAGATAAAACAGCTACACAAAACTTTCATAAAGCAAGCCATGAAAGTGATGTCTAGGTCTTAAAACAACACACTTATTTAGACAACAAATTTCTCTATTTCCAAACCCCTTTTGCAGCCCCATGGATGGTTGGCCAAGTCTCTGAAAATTGTCTCTTCTAGAATACTTGGGAGCAAAAAGCCCCAGCACCTCCCATTGTGGAGACCAGGGAAGGAAACAGCCCCTGGAAGCACAAGGGACAAACCTAGAACCGTGTCCTGCCTGGGTTTGACCTGAACACACAGACTGAAAGGTCTTTTTCTTCTCCCCGCATCAGTGTAGTTTGTTGCCACTCATTGCACTGACCTGTAAAGTCAAGGCTTGACCTTTTTTTTTGAGCCCAAATGAGAAAGCAGATGAGATCCTGGGACAGAGGCAGACTTTTAGCCTCAGAGGCTGGCAAGGGCAGCAGAAGTGCTGCGCCTGAAATCTGCGTTGGGCCATGACCAAGACATCACTTATTCCACAGCCATCCACAGACTGTCACTTCATTTCAGTACTAGAAATGAAGGGTGGTCTGACACATAAGTCATTAAAAAAAAAATTAAATCAATATTCCTAAGCCTCACAAGAAAAGAATGCATTTGAGAGTCAGATTTTTTTTTCAAGAAGAAAGTCAAGTCCAAACGCTAGTTAGGCCTGTCTGCAGCTGTGAATTGAGCATGTAAAAATATACACTGAGACTTCTTTAAACATGAAGCCGATGTTATAAAGAACTAGACGTAATTTTCCAAACAAAAATGCTATGGTCCCTACCTTAATTTAGCTGACTAGTTTGCATGCTCAGAAGATGTTCACACTTAGGGGTAAAAAGCCCAATTAATTCTATATATGTAAAATTCTACCATTTCACACTCAGAAAGGGAGGGCTGTAACTTCCAAGGAAAAGAACATCATACTGGAAATGATCACTCTCTAATGCCAACCAAAACTTAATATTGGTGCTAATGCTGCTAATTTACTCTTAATTGAAAGCTATGGACATCAGAAAATTCAGGGTCTTTTGGAGGCCCAACCAGTGTATGGATCATAAGACTTGTGTGTCTGATTGTGGAAAGAATAGAAGTTATCAATTATCAAACCATTTTCAAACTAACATGATACTTTTTCTACCAAAAACATTTTAATGTTTTCTCAGCACGTACAGAATTCAACAAACAGACCCTTCCATTGTCCAAAATCCAGCCAATATCTCAATTACACCAGATGAAACACATTACATTAGTTTCCTATTGGTTTCCTACTATTTGTGGTTTTTCACATGGATGTTTAAAGATGGTCTCCTGTTGGCTCATCTGTGTCTGAATCAATCAAGTCATCTTTAAGTTCCTGGAAGTTTTCCTCACAAAACAAATCTTTCCAGACAGCTGAAAATACATTCTGGACCAAGGGAGGGGGGATACAGGACCTAATCCTCTAGAAATCCTAAATTTCTCTCATGAGATCACCTGTGCTAACCCTGAAGCCTTTATACAGAGGCAAAAGGAAATAAATAAAACTGCTGGCATCCCAGGGATTTGATTTTCGCAGGGCTTTGGGTTCCTGTTTTCCTTCCAGAGCACAAAGATGATGCCCCAAAGTCTGCAAAAGGCTAACACAGGGATGGTGACTGAACTTCAGTGACCTGCACAATGACAAAAATCATTGAACCAGTCAAGGCAATTTATGATGAGGAATTACAGGGCCGGAAGAGAAGCGCGCTTGGGGCGCTGAAGAACCCCCGAGTCATCCCGGTCTCCTCGAACCACAGTGGGCAAATCTCTCCCCAAGAGCCACGGCCAGTTCTCTGCAAACCCTGCTCAAGAATGAAATATTTCAGCGCCCTCACAAAACAAACAGATCTGCATTTGAATCGCCCTGCTCGGAAGATCGCAGCGTTTGGAGCTCTTAATGAAACCGCGTTTGGCAGAGTTACAAAATTACATTTAAAAAATCTACTTCTTTTTCTGCTGTCAATGCTCCTTTATACGCGCGATGACAAAAGTGAATCCAGTTTCCAATGCACCTGTCAGAGCTGTCAGCCATCAGCAGCACTCTTTTGTTGTTTGGTTATGCTGCCAGGCTATTCCAGCATGTTTTCACTAAGAGGAGGAGGTGTCATCTGAATATGGCAAAACACAACTGTGTGAGTCAGTCAGCAAAATCAGACAGACATTGGGGTTTGGAGTAAGACACACAGGCTGTCTGAGGCTGCACGCTCCTCGAGACTGTTTTTCTGCTTGTACAGCACCCAGCTCCCATCACAGGGCTGATGCCACTGCAGCAAAATAACAAGGTAATGGGAGCAGCAGTTCAGGGCCCTGTGAATCAGCATTGCTACAACAGTCACAATTAACACCCAGCTCCTACAACAGAGGTGGCACAATATTGGAGTTAATACAACGTGGCAAGTAAAGGAATACATAATTTGTACAGAGCACAGTGAGAGAGCATGTAATTCCTTTGGATGTGTGCAATAAAAATTAAGGATATTTAGGTATTCACTTATTTCTTCTTTCACCAATTTGTTTTTTCTTGCTTCTAAGTTTTTGCCACCAAATCCAGGCATTTTGTACCCCGTGGCAACTCCTGGAAGTTAACAGTTGAACTAATGAGAACTATGAAAGCATTCCCTCTTTGAGAGAGGAAATGATTTTTAGTCAAACAGTCCAATGTTTTCCCTACCATCTGCACAACCTTTTGTTAAAACACCTTCTATACCAAGACACCTGATTAAACAGATGGGGGAAGAAAAAAAAGCCTTTGTTAAAGTTTTGGCATCTCAGTTCTTCAATTAGTTTCTTCCACTAAGTTTTCAGCAAAACCAGACTTAATGTTCCATGTATTTTTAATCATAAAACTTTTCCCAAGAAGAGGTAAAAGGAAGCAATTCTTGATGCCCTGTGGTATCTTTATAGGTCAGAAAATACACTGCCACAAGTCACAGAACTGCTTAGGTTGGAAGGGACTTCAAAGACCATCTAATTCCATCTCCCTGCCATGGGCAGGGACACTTTTCACTAGTCCAGATTGTTCCAAGCCCCATCCAACCTGGCCTTGGACACTTCCAGGGATGGGGCAGCTTCTCTGGGCACCCCGTGCCTGTCCTTATCCTTAAAGGCCTGGACAAGCATCTGCTGTTTTAACTGCTCAGTGCACATCTTAATCCTAGACAGACAACACTGTGATACTGCTTTGGGCCAACACAGAAAATGCAAAATAAAATACACCATCTCTTTATGGCTCACATTACGTACTCAAAATTCAGGTAATCTACTAATTCATGGTGTTGCAAAGGAGCATTTGTTCATAATTAAAAGCATGAAATTGAATGCTGGCAATGCTGCAATCGGGATTAGGTGTGTGTAGATTAAGCTCACACTAAAAAATAATTCAGTTACACTCTTTCTCTTGCCCTGAAAACAATCAGCACCTCTAAAAAAACTACCTAAATGTCAGTTCTTTGCTAAGAAATGGATTGCCAAGTAGGTTGGCACAGCTCACAGTTCCTGTACCAGGCTGGGCAGCCGTATCAGTCAGTATTGGCAATAAGGACTGGCTGCCCCAGATGGCTGGCAGCACTTAAACAACCTGGGACCCAGATGTCAGCAAAGCAAAATCATACCACTGAAATGCTTAATTTCTCCAAACAATTATGCTTTTAAAAATCAAACCAAAAAGAGTGTAAAACCAGGAACCTCTGAACTGTGGTAGGGGCAGAAAGGAAACCCTGTGAGCAAGGGCAGCTTTGGGCTCACCCCACAGCCTCCTGCTCCTGGCTGCATGGAGCTCACTGCTCCCCTTGGCCTCTTCCCCTTCTCTGGAGTGGCACACGGGGCCATTTATGGGGGAAAAGCTTGGCAGATGCAAGACCCAAGTGCCAAAAGTCTGGATGCTTTTTCTCTCTAGCACTGCCAGCAGTGGCATCTGGTTGCATGGCTGGCTCAGCATCACAGGGGGGGTCCTGACTCGGGGCCTGGCCAGCTCTGCTGAGGGTCTGGTGGGTCAGCCCATCTCCCTGAACGGCTACCAAAAATCGTTTCTCACTACTAACCCTTTCATTCTCGAAGGGGAATAGGACAAAGACAGGGTTTTCTCCCAACACACATCCCATAATCTTTCTGTGCCTTGCACAGCTCAGGCTCACCCTCGGTATGTGTTGAGGCGGGACAGTTTAGCATAGAGTTTTCCTAATTAAATTCACTCTGGCTTCAGGTTGGACAGGAATGCAAAGATTGTTGCATGTCAGGATGGAGACAGCTTGCCAGCAGCCAGGGCAGAGATAGGCACAGGGCTGTGTCACGTTTACCTCAGCCTACACAAGCTGGGTCTACAGCCTGGTGTTTGCATGACTAACTATAAGCCTTCTGTACATTTACACATTCATTTATGCTTCCAGATTTTTGTATATTCACATGGTGCTACATGTTTTCTAAAAACTGTAGTTCCTGGCTGTAAGGTATTTGGGATCTCACTGTGAAATCCAAAGAGACTCATTAGCATTTCAGAACAAGATACCTTATGGAAAACAGCACATAACTGTAAAAAAAAAAAAGGCTTGAAATCTGCATTTTTTTAATTCCCTCCACCTCAACATTTATCATAATATAAAGTCTGAACTGCTCTTCTTCCTGACATGTTAGTCATTCCTACACACAGACAGCAAAGCTGGCTATTCCCATTGGCTCCCCTGCCTTTGAATGTGTTTGTGTTATAAAAGAAGTTTTGACTTCTGTTATGTGAAGAAATTTGTCTATAGAAAATAAATGTATTCTTAACATACTTCTGCACTACATTTATTTCTGTAAACCTTTAAATATTACACTTCTTCATTGGCTGATAGGTCAGTAATCTCAGAAGTGTCTACACTGCTGGGGATCCCCAAGAGCAAATGTGAGGATAATGGCTGAACTGCAGCAAGCACAGAAGGGCTCGTACTGCAGCACACGTAGATCCATGTGTGGGAATGATTATCCTCAACTTTTCAGCTCTTTGATGCATTGTGTGAAAGATACCCACAAATCTTAACCAAAAGTTTCCTACATTAAAAAAGCACAGCCAAGCAGAGGAGCCTGGTCTTCTGGCTGTGGAGTTTTGCCTGAATATATCCCCATGTGAATACCCTGCTTTGAATGATGTAACATGAAAGGATTGCCTGCATTGTGCAGAAATTCTCTGTTTCCCATTACTCATATTGTAAATGTATCTGTTCTACAGCTCCCTAAGAAATGAACAAGCCTTAGCATCAGAAATATTCCTAACACATTTTTAGGCAAAACAAAACCAGCTAGCTGTTCCAATGTATTAAGTAATTCTTTCATGCTTTGCAAAGCCTCACAGCCTTAAGATAACATTTGGATGCATTTATGCAATTTCTGAGACTCCCTACACAGGTACAATTAGGTCTTTTCCCACTCTGACAGGAGCTTTTCCTTGGAAGCCTGATAAAGTGCCCTGCTGACAGCTCTGCAGTGGTGGAGAGAGACAGCAAGTGCCTCAGATGTTGGAACAAGAAAGTATTCCAGCATTTTTAGCACCTGGAACTCCTGCTTAGCAAACATCCCCACCCCAGCTATGGTATGGAAAACCTGCAATATTTGTACATATTTTACAAAATATACAAGAAGGACAAATTAAAAAAAATAGGATTAAAAAAGCAAAGCAAGAATTAAAGAATTTTACCAAGGTGTAAGAGTTGTTAGACTCAGGTTTGGTGTCAGAGCAGTACCACTGCTGCCTTCAGAAGATTTCAATCTGAGAGGTGACTGTAGAATCCTTACCATGATCACAGCTCAGGAGCTACAGCTAGGGTGAAGAAATCCTATGCATCAGATTTTGCTAAAATCCATTAAAAATAACCCAAAACACCACAGCAGAGTCCTGTGTGCAGGTTCACATCTACAACAAAACCTTCTGCTACCTGAGAGCGTCAAACAGAAGGTGCTGATTTTTACATGACATTTTCACACTCACCAAAGTACCACATGCAATTTTAACACTAAGAAAGCAACAACAGTCACAGAAACAGCCTTTTCTTGGACCTGATCTACTTCAAATAGTTTTTAAAGATGATAAGAAAGGAGTTATAGTGGCAAATCTTCCAATTAACTACAGACAAAGCAATTCTTCCTAAATGGCTCCTTTGGGTCCTTCTGCTGAAAGACCAAGACTCCAGAGAGCTTCAGCTATTTGGTGTCCTGCAGACCTCCCACCTCCTTTCTGCCTCCCAAAGCTGGCAGGAATTGGCACAAAGGAAAGATGATGAAAAGATATTCCCCAACAATGAGGTGGGGAATTAGACATTGCGAATGCAGAGCAGCAATCTGGAAAAATCTAACCACGAGGCAGCAATTTCTACACTTGACAAAAGATTTCAACACCAAGTTCACGTAAGTAAGGAAATCTTTAACCTCTCCTTTGCAATGGATCTGTATTGAAATCTCCAAATGTGATGGCAGATCCTCTTCTATAAGCAGAGGATTTCACTTGCATTCTGCAGTACCCCACATCCACAGGTTGTGGGGGTTTTTAGTTCAGTGTGATGGGAAATGTGATGGTTGAGCCCTTACCATCCTGTACACTCTCTCTCTCACCAAGATTTGCTCCCCTCAGCAACTGGGCAAAGCTCCCTACTCTCTTCATCAGTAAAGCAGTGCCTGCTCTTTCCTGTCTGTGAGATATTGCTGTTTTGGAGCAGTTCCTGGTTTCTTCTGATTGCAGCAACTCATCTTCTTGCTGCCCATTGGGGCTCAGACTTAATTATTTGTAATGAATCCTGATGAATGGCCCCAGCAGCTTGTGATAACTCAGGACAGAAAGCACAATTTAAGGATGACACTTGTATTTCTGCCCTACTCCATCTCACATCAATCAAGAGACTCCAGTGCTGTGTGAGCAGGGATAAGGTGCTTTTGTATTTAATGCAGCTTCCTAGACTTCACCAACCAAAGAAAGAGGAGAAAGGGGGTCCTGAGCACTGCAGGGCTGTCTCAAGGGGGACCCCACCACCAGCAGCTATCCCTCATGCCACCAGCATCTTGCTCCTCTCTGCAGACACTTCAGTGTCACAGGGCTGAAGGGGAACAGTGAATACCTGGTGAAAGGAGGCACTGCTGGACTTGCACTCCCCCCCAATTAGCACAGCTGGGAGTGGTTCCCAGGGAAGCACAGTGTGAATACACCTCTCCTGACACACATCCCGTGTGCAGATGGATCATTCATTCTCCATGACTCACAGCAAGGCCTGGGCTGAGCATCTGCCACTTCTGCCAGCAGATTGACAGAAGCAAAACGTAACCCACCAAGAGATTTTATAGGGGAAAAGCTGAACACAAGGACTCGAGTAGAGACCAGGGGGCTCTGCTCTTCCACCAGAGAGAAAAAGCTGCACATCTCACAGCACAGTCTCATTTGTTTATGACCTGCAAAGCTGCAGCATATCATGGCAACACGCTTAAAATAAGCTTTGGTGACCTCCAACACCCACTGTAATCATATTTAATATTGGAAGAGTAGGGCATAAAGGACCAAGAAGAGGAAAAACATCTTGAGAAGCCAAGAACACCCCCCTTCTGACTTTCAAAGACAATATGCAGCTTCTCCTGCTAATGCAGCTGGAAAAGACACACACTCCTTGGTTTCCAGGACCACAATCACAGAGCCTTTCATACATTTAAATCTGAATGGCATCAAAACCTATGAAGCCAAAATACCGGACTAAAACAAAAAGATGTATTTCTCCCATGCTGTCCCTGTTAATTTGCACACTATCTCCTAACTTTGCTGAATTTGGTCTTCTGTGTAGTTCTCTACAATTTTTGCTTGTGGCCACTTTTCAGTAGCAGTGGTTTGCAGTGAAACATTGCTCACAACAGGGGCTGGCAGCTGTTGGGAGCTTGCTTTGCTTTCTGTTTTCCATGGCACTTGTGTTTTTATTTTAACTGGAAGCAGTAAGATAGTTATAACCGGAACATCCACAGTAAAAGGGGGTCACACTAAACATGCCAGACCTGTCTGGGCAGGTTTAATTTAAACACCAGCCTTTTAAGAACGGGACTGTCTTTGAATGAGATTTCTTTGTACTTCTAAAGACAGCACACACCCTTTTCCTGCTGCTTGATTAAACAGCACTTGCCCAATGAATAGATCTTGATCAGGAATAGAAAATGCATGGAGCTGTCCTGGGGAAAATGTGCAATATCCTTTCCCAGACTCACCTGTGGGAAGACACGTAGAGCTATATTGAACACAGAGGCCTTTCAGATCAGTCCTCTCACACAGGGACCTCTGCTCTGTCAAATGTCTGAGCCTTTAAAGGGTTTCCCTTATGCATTTGAACGTAATAAAGCATTAATGGCAGCGGAAGCGTCTCCCACGATAAGCTGTACTTTTAGATCTGGCTTTGCCTCTGGAGGGCAAGCACAAACCAAGACATGAGTTGTTTCATGATTGCAGCTTCAGGTCCACCATCAGTCACAGGAGAAGGCCTGAAGTGCCCATATCACTACTCTTGCAGAAGTGGATCCTCCCTTGCTAAAAATAAACCTGTCTTTGCTGCGTGAACACTCATCCTTCTCCCTGTTCCCACTCACCCATAACTGCACATGCCATAGAGAGAGCCAGGGAAGTGCTAAGAGGAGCTGGTTTTCCTATGTAAGGGGAATATTAAAAGTTTCAAGTGCTGTGCTTCAAGGAAATACTTCAGAAATACTGGCTTCTACAAAAGCACTAAATTTGTGCACAGAAAGCATAAACTCCACGGTGTAAATATATTCCCATTAGATTGTCAGAATAACAAAGGATAAGAGAAAACTTTATTCCATCCAAAGCAAGAAAGTTTGCTGCCTAGAACACACATGTGGATTAACTGCTCTCTGCTCCAGTTTTGCTGAGTTATCTGGGGCAAATCATTTCCCAGGGAAATGAGCCTGAGCTGGGATTCTGTCAGGTATCGCAGTTACCGCTAATTTCAGGACTTTGCTGCTTCAACACATTTCACAATTTCACACCTCAGCTCCATATAAAAGAGCAAGAAGAGCATTTCTTTACCTCACATAATATCATGAAGATAAACGTAACCTAGGTTTTAAACCAGTTGAGTGTTACATACTCTACACAAGGTCAGGCTGGCCCCCATCTCCAGGGCTGACTCATTTCTAGGAGAAGGTGCTTGCATTCATTTGGAAGGACAACAAGGCATGACTCAATGGATCAAAGCAATTTATCAGCACTCAAATCAGCACCTAATGTTAAATTCTGAACTCCTTTCTGCCAGTCCATTTACATATTAGAGCTTTACATGGCTACTATTACCTGAAACTAGACCCACTTGACAGGCAGAATGGTTAATTGTGATTGTGAAATTTCTGCAGTGGTTCTGGTAAACATTGTACACAATTATTTTTACAACTAATTTGTTTGTTTGTAATGTATTTGTTTGGAAAGCCTAAAGAGATAGAGTTGGGAGGATGGGGTGCAGTTTTCCACCATTCTTTCTCCATCCACTCAGCCCTCTAAGCTTGACCACACTGTTAGGGAAGGGATTTTTAACTAGTCCTCAAAAATTCATACACTGCTATATAAGCATCTGCCTGCCTCTTTGAATGGCAAATAGGGATCATTCTGCAAAAAGAATTCTTTACAGCACTTCAGCTTAGCCCTTTTCTCCCGGTGCTTAGACAAACAGTTTTTGGTTTATGTAAATAGTTGGTGGATCAAATTTCCCCGGCAGCCACACCCAGCCAGCCTGAATCACCCAGGGAAACATAAAGAGTCACCTTTTATGCGTTTCGTTTTTACCAAAGTACACAAGAGTTGCTACGTTACCCTTTGCCCACCAGCAAACAGATTTTTCATTCTGAAAGAATTTTCTTGTGTTTCAACCCTCTGCATAATGCTCAGTGAAGTTTGATCTGGTTAAGAGGAGCAGCAGTGGCTGCAAAACCAAAGCAAAATAAGTGCTTTAAGTGAGCCTTTGCTTCTGGACTTGCACTTTGCTGCTGCTCTAGAGGAGCCAAGCTCCTACCACCTGCCCTTCCTGCAGCCACCTTAGTGCAGGACAGGACTAAACCATCTGCTCACCTGGGCAAATACAAAGGTGGTTGAGAAAAACCTGTATGAGCCCCAGGAGCTGGCCTACAAGTACTTGTCAGCTGTCCTTAGTTGGGCTTGCTTTTCTGGAAAGGTCAATACAAGGCAAGGCCAACTAGATCAACAGTAGTTACACCTCTACAGGGCCCCCCTTCTCCCTATGGTGTGTCTCTCCCCATGCAAGGCTCCCAACACCAGATACTGGTACAGCACAGCCCCACAGCTCTGGTGTTTGACCTCAACTCCACAGTATCTGCATTCCTTCCCCAGGAGCCAAGAGATGTGTCCTTCTCCCTGTTTCAAGGTGCAAGGAAACTCTGTCCTGGGGCTGATGGCACTGCTGCAGTTCTAGTGGGGCAAGGCCTGGGAGGAGATGCAGATCTGCTGATGCTCTCGAAAATTCAGAAGCCCTTTCTGAAGCAAGACCTTGTTTTCAGGTTCAGAAACAACAGGGAGAATGACTTTTAGATGTTTCTTTTAGCATTGTGATGTCTGAAAAAGCCTCAGTTCTAGTTCTAACAATCACTAATTATCCTCAGACTGCTGTACTACTACTCGTAGCTACCAGCAAGCAAACCCAGAGAGAGACTAGCCAGGTGTCCCCCAAGATCACCACTCTCTGGCTGGGTTCGTCTGGACTCCTGCCCAGCCACACCCTCAAATCCCACCTCCAGCCCAACCTCTGCTTTGCAGCTGCTGCAAGAACTCAAAAGGACTCTGAAAAACAAAGCACCGAGGTCTGAATTCTCTATGGAAACCTGAATGCAATCCCTGCTACGTCAGCAACTTACCTCAACTTCCCAGCTATCACACACAAAACACTTGAAAAGCCAAACCCCACTACGGGTTTCATTGATGAAACAGAGGGAAATAACTTGGGGCAGTTATTCCTACTTACTGGCCATTAGAAACATGAAATGCTTTGTGAAGGTTTGATTTATTGCAGGAGAACAATTCCATTGTTGAGCCAGCTCACTTCATGGCATAGTGTATAGACTGAAATCTTTTCTGTTTGTTTAAACTCTTTATAGAAATTCTTACATAGCTTTAAATAGTTGTGGTTAAACAGTTGTAAATACATAGGCAATTCCAACTGTGTCACTATCATTTCCATTGCTCTTCTAATGCTTTATACACAATTTTAATTTTTTTTTTAATGTGAAATATATTTACATTGATTCAAGACTTCCCTGCTTTTTGTTTCATTAATTTTGTTATGTTACTCAGACTGATTTTGACCCTCATCAGCAATGTGGAGTCCAAAGTGTGTTGTGTGAAAAATAAATCACTGCAATATGTGTTTTAGTTTTCATTGAAGGTGCAAGCCCCAGCTTTTTCTACATGGTTTCTAACAGAGATCTCGGCACTATTATTCTTTGAAACACTAGGATGAGCAGAGAAAGCTTCAAAATATCATTAAGTTAAAAAAAAAGAAAAAGGACATCTCTGGGTTCATCTTAACTACACAGCCAGTGGTGATCCATGCCTGGATTCACCTGCACTCTGCTGTATGATTTTCAGCTTCCTGGGTAGCAGAAAACTGACCTTCTCTGAAGATCTTTTCTTGCTGAAGGTTGAGAAATCATTAATTATGCAGGGGAAATGGCAAGAAAAAAGAAGGGTGCACCAGGGGAAGAAAAAAATGCCATGAGAAGGTGGCATGTGATGGGCAGGGACCTGGGCAAGCACACACGGCTGCTGGGCAGCTCAGGACAGAGGCTGCTGGTGTGGTGCTCGCTGTGGGAGTTGGCACAGGCTCTGAATGAACTGATGTGATACATAAATCCCCAGCAAAACTGATTGCACACACCCAGCTGAAAAATGTAAGTAAACAATCATTCCTGTCCTTTTTATATCTATTGCTTCAAGCTCAAGCATGCTTTAATCCTTCATTTTATTTGATATCATTTAGCTTATCCAACATATAAAAGGATATGTTCTCCTTCTTAGGCTGCCTTCAACTTTCTATGAAACGAGCTTTAAGGAGTAGGCCAATATTTATATAACAGACAATACCTAAAAGGGGGCTCTCCCCTGTCTAGAGAGGCAGAGAAAAATCCCATTTTAGGCCTTCAGTATAGAAAAAAACCCACAGTATGCTTGAGACTGGCTTCAGCCACGTATTTGATATTCCTTGCATGTGTCCCTCATGTCTGAAAACTAAGGACTATATGCCAAAAGTCATTCACTTTTCAGATGTGACACGTCTAGAAACGCCCCCATCTTTGAACAGAAACAATCAGGAGTATTTCACTCTTGTAGAGCTTTCAAACAGTTGTAAGAAATACAGGGTTATAAAGTCCCCTATACATCAAACAAGAATAGAGGGACTGACAGGGAACAGAAAAGTGGTGGAAAATAGGAAAAGTAGTTAAACAAACGAGCCTGGAGAACTGGGTTCTGTGCCTGACTCCACCTCAGGTGCTTTGTTTGGCCTTTGTCAAGCTACTTATCTTCTGTTTCCTTAATGTTTTTATGGAAACTCACAGCTAAACATTATGAGCTTGGAGAAGTTAGAAACCAGCACTGAGGGAAGCAAAGGCATCTTTGAGTTCCAGTTTGGAATAAAAAGAAGTGGAGATTAGAATGATAGGACTGGCAATGAATGAGGGAAGTCTCAGCTCCTGCTCCCAAGCATTTGACATTGCTCCTTTATCACAAAGTCATCGACAGAAGCCTGGATTGCTTTGCCTCTAAGGGCCTTATTTTATCTTCTCACCTGCTCTTCTCCCATGAGGAGGACTTGTAGTCTCATGAGCTTGCATAATTGTGCATAATCACAATCCAAGTGTGACACACTGCTGAACTGGCACCTTCGCCTCTCTATCCACTTATCACCATGTTATCTCGACATGTCCCTAATTTTCTGCTTTTGCTTCCTGCAGGCTGAGTTGGGAGAGTGGACTGCATGTGTTTGAAATTATTATCCCTCTAGTTACTCTCATTATTGCTATCCTGGGGAATGCTGTGTTGCATCCCGAGGTTCATCTCTGATTGTGATCTCTGTTAGCAATAGTGTTATATATATTCAAATAAAACTTACATATACAGCTCTAAGAGGCAGAGCAGCTGTTTACTGTACTTTAAGACCTTTAAATGGTTCATAAATATTTTCATGCCCTAGAATGAATTCACAATATATCTTGGTTTCTTTTATCACAGCAGCATTATTCAACTTGCTGAAGTAGCCTGAGTTGCTGACTTTTTTCCCCCATCTTATAAACACACAAATACTTGTATATACCCAAAAAAAGTTGCCTGTGGAATGGAAGAAGATTTTAGATTTCAATCCGTCTACTTTTAGATGATCTAAAATCCCAATACAAGTGGCATTACAAAGATTTCTATTCTAATAAAAGAAGTTCTCTCTGAATTAGTGTTGCACACTCAGCTGGAAAACTCTGCTGCCTCCTGAGTAGATGAACTGCAGAAATAACTTTTAGGGTTAAATACTCCTGCAAAGGATCCAGTACACTGCTTGACTGAATTCCAGCCGGTATTACTCCAACTTCTCAACATCCATTTGCCCAGTGCTCCTAATCCTGTGATGAGGCAGAACATCTCCTATCTGCGTAGTGTTTGTGATGGGAGCATTGAATGATCATTCAAAGGAAAAAGAAATAAGCCCTAATTAATTTCAAAATGCCACTTTCTAGGGAAAACTCACATGGTGCAGTCCCTTCTAGATCAGAGGACTGAGCACAGTGATCCCTGTTGCCCCTCGTGTCCAACATACAGATCTGACAAAGCAGATACTCCTATTACTAAGTGTTAACAGTGATTTGCAAGCCCTGGTGTGCAGGGAGGCATCCCAATCTTGGTTTTATAGATGGGGCCCTTTTTTTCATGACTGAATTGGTTCAAGCCCAGACCTCAAAGCCCCAGTCCCTGTTTGCTTGCAGCACAGGGCAGCTCACCCATCCTTCCCATACAGCTCCCTGCCCTTTGTACGGGTGAGATAAAGGTGTTTTCGACACAAATCTCTAATATATGGACATGAGGTGAAAAGTCTGTTCAGTGGGAAGGTCTATGATCCAGTGTTTAGAGTGACAAGGTATAGGCACAGGAACCTCCTTGTGTTCGAGGAGGTTCATCTCATCAGCAGGGAAAGCAAACAATTTGCTATGAGAGCACTTTATGCTGTCTAACAATGTTTGTGTGTGTGTGCATGTATAAAAAAACCACTTCATACTGCTGCTGAATGACTTCTTTCTCCCTCCCTGTCTGGATTTACTCCAAAGCCAGGATTATAACTGCTCTTTGCTAAGCAACAAATATTAACTATTGCTACTTCATCAAAACCCCGCACCAATGCTTTTAACCAGTTTATCAGCCAGGAAGATGATATTTTCATATTTGCTAGCCTGGAGCTTCACTAAAATTAAGATCAACTGAGCACAGATATAACAATTATCAATTTTCATTCTTGAATAACAGCTTGAAATTGCCTTCAGGAGAAAGGAGGGTCCTTTGCTTTGGATTAAAAAAAAATAAAAATTTAGATATAAAATTAACTGCTCTTTCTTCCTCAGGCTAAACATGTGGTTAAGCTCACTAAAATTATTCAACAGCTTTACAGGTTGCATCCCTATTTGCTTTAGCTTTTAGGCTGATAAGTAAGTGAAAAAGGGCTGTCAGGTATATTACAGTGAGTTACCAGCCTGCACTTTTACCTGTCCTAGACTAAATGACTTCCTGCAGCCAGCTGACACTGTTCCAAGAGAGGGAAATTGGAAGTACCTCTGAAAAAATCCCTTCAGAACTGCCAAGACCAGTGTCACCCACTGGATTTGAATCCAGAGTTCTGTACACTGCTGGTCACAGTGGAAGATCCTCTGGGTCACAATAGTTTAATATCAATTGAGGAGACAATAGTTTTACCTAGATAACATTTTAAAGATGTAAATATTATAACATCCATTGCTGGATGCTTTTGTGATCACAGAAATTCAAAGGTTTGATCACATGAAGTTCCTGACAGAGGTGGACAGACTGTCTCCTGTGAGTTTCTGGGCTCTGTTTCTTTCCTGGCACAAATATCAGGAAGATGTGGTGGTTCCATCTCTCAGCAAACTTTTAGCTACACAACTTCCCAATTCCTCGAGCAAACAGACCAGAGCTTTTATGTATTCTTTTTAAGACAGCTCCCAAAGGCAAAGAAAATTAGCTATGTAAGCAGTCAAAATAGATTTCTGTGTCAAAATAGAAGAATAAACAAAATAGTGGAATTTCCCCCCCTCTTCCTTCTACTATTTTTCTATTGAAAAAACGCCAGGTGATTTATTTATTTGGATGCAAAACATTGGCAAAACCAACATTATTTGGGTTTGTTTTTTTTTTTAGAATTTATTTTTCCTTTTGAAGATTTTTCCACTGAACATACTTGACATTGTTTTAATGGATCCTACCAACCACAGTGAAGCAAAGACATGCAAGGCAGTACTGAAGTAATGTCATCTCTGGATTGCTTAAAGCTGTACAGAGATTAAAGCAGCCCAGCTCTACCTTGCTCAATCTGCAAGGTTGCAAACTCCTACTTTGAGGCACGTGTGGCACAGCATTGCATGGGACTGTGGATCCCAGGAAAAGGTCAAAGGCACTGATATCCTGTTGAGCAACATTTTCTATGACTGAGACAAATGTAGCATCAGATCAAAAGGGAGGAGGTTGAGTAAAGGATCAGCTTGCTATCAATTTGAAGACACAAGAAAGACAAAGCAATTCCATCAAGAAAAATTAACCCACATAGATAAGAGGTAGATGGTGAAACTGTTTCAAGATATGTTGATAAATCTACATCGTCAAAGCAGTAGATTGCCTATAAAATTAAATCTCTTAGTGAACTTGGACAGTTCTTTTTTCCCCAGCCAAAACATTTCCACAATAAAAAAATGTGTCATTTGTAATTTACAGACCTAAACTTTTGCAGCCTTTTCTTTTTGTAACAGATTTTCTTTCTGAAGCTTTTTAATCTGAGTTTTAAAGAGTTGAAATTGAACCAGTATCATAAAGCATTTTAATTATGTCAAAACTGCTTTTAGGGTTTTTGTTCTAAACTAATAGCAATTCACATTTTCCATTTCCCTTCTAACTGGGGGAAAAAAAAAGAAATAAAAGGCCAAAATGAAAAACCACAAATGCCAACTAATATTATTGTCCTCCACAGCTTTCCCCACTGCAGCAGTGCACAGACACTGCAGGCAGGCACCAGCTTTGCTGGTTTACCTTTGTGCCTATGGAAAAGAGCAACTTACACCTGTAAAAAACCTAAAGGAAAACAGAAAGCTTTCCCACGGGCTGGGGGGCTCCATGTCATGAATCTGAGCCCTGAGCTTTCATCTTACTTGGCTAAAAACTGACAACACACATTTTGCAGGTCAGAGATGACTGAAAAGCAAAAATTCCATTTCTTTCTGATACAAAATTCTGGACAGCAACCCAAGGAGATTCCTTGATCTACAAACCTGCTTGCTTATCTTGGCAGCTGCACCCCAGCCAGTGCTGGATGGCAGAGAGCAGTTCCCTTGCCCACAATAAGGCAAATCACTTCTCACAGGTTGAGCAAAGTTGGCTTCTTCTGCACAGTGAGAGGTAATGGGCACCCATTGATTAATGCCTCCCATCCCCACCTTTAGTAGGAATCAGTCAATTGAACATTTAGCTCCAGTAAACACCCTGCCTATGGGAGCTCAGGGCATAACAACTACAACACACTCTACAAAGGGGAGCCTTTCCATAAGAGTAATTTTCCAGGAACTTTCAAACCTTTATTGCATCCCCAAGTCTTCTGTGTCTGGAAACACAGACACGCTCAAGCTTTTGTAGGTTAATGTAAACAGCATAGGAAACTGAGCATGGCATTAGGATTCAGGCCCCTCTAGCTAACCTGCAAATGTAGAGGAAGTTCAGGATTACCAGCACGTAACTGTGGAGTTGGGGGAGCCAGTCCAACATTTGACTTTTCCCTTGGTTTGGATTTCCCTGCATATAGAAAGAGTGGGTGGATATGGCAAGACATACAGTACTTATATATCAGCTGATGTCACATCTGAATGCAATTCTAGATTTACTATTACAACTCTTCCTTCATCTAGGCAATAACTACCTGCCTGCTAAAAGGCATCAGATTCTTTTATTGTTAAAACGAAACCGGACCTGGTACCCTGGGGCAACTGATTTCAATCTCCAAGTTCATATGGTTTTTCTTGCTGACAAGACTGGCTTGAAGGAGAGCCAAAGTGCCAGCGGCACTTGCCCTTGCTAAGAACAACCTTGAAAGACGTTATGAGGATTGTTAGAGCACACACACAACTTTCTACAATAAATTGTGGATTATAACGAGTTCCCCTAATAGCACGTGAGGGATTGACAAGAGGAGGATACTGTTCATGTCCTGTTGTGGAAGAGACAAGAAATCTTGAGTTTGCAGAAGTCAAAGTGTCTCCCAAGTGTCACATTGCACTGCCAGTGTCCCTCAAACACAGGAGGCACTGACTGATCATGTACAAATACCAGACTTTCATGTGCTCTAAGGGCTCTTGCACAAAAGCAGCAGCAACTTGGTGCATTTTGCTGGTGTATGGGCCCTTGCCTGACCAGTTTATTGAACATCAGACCTGATGCTTTAGGGATAGAAAGCAAAGAGCCACCAGTTTTAAAGAGACTGAAAAGCTGGAAACTCTGTTCTTCAAGAATTTTAGGCCATTTCAGAGCAGTGGCATTGCACTCTTGGTGCTCCTACAGCTGTTTCAACACCCTTCTGCTGCACTGCCATGTGACATGCTATAATAACACAAACACCTAACTCTGCCATGGATTAGGCATCACTATAAATTTTCCAGACACCATACATGATCCTGGAGGAGCATCTCACTCCCCTCACCTCCTCTGCTTCCCCTGCATTCAAAGGAACTGGGTTATCTGTGAGTCTCTGCAGTTTTCATACAGAAACTTCACACCATGCTCACCATAAATCAGGCTTTTATTTGAGCTCTGCTTTCTCCACAAGGAGGATTACACCTATTAAAAAAAACAATTTTTATTTTCCTAACTACTCAACTGATGCATTTGCAGCACTTCCTAGGCAGAGGTTCACTACAGTAGGTTTGTCTGTGCTAAGTGGTTGCTCTGAATAATTGCACCAAACAGTTCCAGTTTTTCTGGACCTGCTGCATTTTTCTACATTTTGCAAACACTTTAGGAAAAAAAAAAAAAGAAAAGCAAAAAGAAAAGCAACAACACTACTGAAACCCTGAGGCTGCTGGGCAGCTCGAGGAGTCAAGGGCCCATAGCGCCTGTGTTTGTGTGATTGTCCACCCTAAAATGCTTCACTCAGTGTCCCCTGCTGCTGAGGTCAGGGACTCTCATGTGACTTCCTTGGCCCCCCAAAGCAGTTACTACACTTAGCTGAAAGCAATCTCTGCCACACACTGTGGCAGACAGGAATACGCCTTAGAAGCTTCCATACATGTTTCCAGAGCTCAGTTTAAGAACCTAATTATCGTTATTATTTTTTTCCTTTAAAACAAGCTAACATTTTTGATGCTGAAGCTTGGGTCTACAAAATCTCATCACTTGAAAAAGTATTAAATTTGCTGTTTAGGAGATATAAAAAGTAAATAGATCAAAAAGCAGATCAGCCTCACCCACAGATTGACCATATCTAGAGAAATATCAGGTGTGATCATTCCACAGACAAAGCAAATGCACTGGAAAGTGTCCTCTGATACCTCCAGTTCAAACTCCCATGTTGTTTTATAATTCAATCTGGTAATTACAGACTCTTGGAATACAATATTCTAAGTTGGAAGGGACCCACAATATCTACAGTCTGTTCCAGCCCAGCACATCCTTCTCTCTGATAGCCCCATTTCATAACAAATGAGTATTTCTCTGGAATATCTGCCCACAAGTCCCTGAAAACCAGGGGTTTAGTCCTAACTCACCACAGAGTTCACCTTTCCCTATAAGAGAACCTGGGAGGTGGAAAGCATTGCTAAACAATGTGGGATTCCTAGGAAAAGACAATTCCTGTTACCAGAGCATTTTGGATCTGCATGTATGTAAATAGTCTGTTAATAGACAGCAACAGATGGCTCTTAACTTTGCAGCAGAATAAATACAGCAAGTTTTATTTGATCTGATCTGAGGTGGTTGACAAAGCCATTTGTTTACAAGTGTATTTTTTAAATAAGATCATCTGCAGTGCCCAGAGCATTGTCTGGGTGCTCTTTTATTACAGTTTGTAAAACTCCAAATGAAAACAGGAGGCAAGCCCATCATTCTTTGGAGTTCTGCCTGTGCAACAGTAGGGTTCTGGGCACATCAGTGAGTATTCAAAATAAAGCAGAAAGAATCAAAATAGCAAATTTTCACAGCTATGAATTTGCACTTGTGCTCAGCCCCACACAAAGATGACACAGCTTGCACATGTTTTTACTATTGCTATTGGCATAACTGAGGGTCAAGTAACAAGCAGGCAACTATGAGGATGCACTGGAATCTGGAGGAGCCTCACACTGTTACACCTTCCTCTCAAGTACATTAAGGTCATATCAATTAAAGTCACAGTTTTATATGTGCTGGCAACTCTAATGGTCTTATTTATTTCTCTCACCAGAAAGGGATCATAAATTTTTAACAGACCATTTTTAAAGAGGCAGAAGAGCATCAGTGGATGTCAAAGCTGCTTTTTCACAGCAATACAAAGCCATGTGGAATTTATTTACAGCTCTGACCTGTGAATTCCTGCGATCACTTGCTCTGTTCGAGTCATGCTGAAGCAGAGCCGGCCCCACATGCACAGTCACTCTTTCCCCTCGCAGCTGTCACTACCACACACTCAGACACTGCCCCAGGCCATGGGATAACTATTTTACTTTTAACACAGGCAGCCAGAGCAGACACAGAGCAACCTGTGTGCCCCCCAATACAAATATGATAAACACAACACCCACAACAGTGGGTGGAGCAAGAGGATGGAGAACTCGTCTGGACCGCACCAGCATTTAGATATTGGTATAAATGCTTCTCAGAAGATTAAACCAGAGATGAAATACAACCATAGCATAGGCAGACTTGCAAAAATAGCCTTCCTTTCCTACTGTGTGCAGCCTTTTAATCAAAGCACTACTAAGAGCCCATCCGTGCAGACAGCACAGGCACACAAGGTGCAAACTCCAGAGCTGCAGCTCACTGTGGAGGGGTCTCTGTGCACTGAGCACACTTGTGCACACACATGAAGGCACTGGAGGGGACACAGTCACAGCAGCCTCACACTGAGCAGTGCAGCTCTTTAGGATCCTTGGCATCTCAGGCAGGTTTGGCAGCGCTGCTCTCTCCTCCCTCTGCCCCTGGCACCGGGGGGTTCTGAGCAGCCCAGCAAGGATCCCTCCCAGGCTCTGTGCAGGGGCACTCCGAGCTCCTCCAGACCCTCCCTTCCCAGTGTCTGTGTGGGTAGGATGGGAGTGCACCTCTGACTGGTGTGTCTGGATTGCTTTTAGTCTAATTTCACATAGAAGCCATGCAGGGGAATACCTGGGATGCATGTGTGAGCTCCCCTTGCTGCCTCAACATCATTTGATGTTACTGCCCAAGTTAAACTAATTCAGAGAGGAGAAGAAAGTGAAGTCTCACAATTTAAAAGGCACCAGGAATCAAAAGGGAAGGGTACACCTGATAAATGTTCAGCCATAAGAAAGCATCAGCTGGACCTTTCACTTTCTCTAACACCAAAGCTTGTCAGACTCCTATCCCTGTAGGAGCCAAGCTTTGTTAGTGGCATGGAAATACGTGTTCTTTGAAAAAGAAAATAAAGTTTCTATCTGGGTCTAGAATTGATTTACAGGAAAACACATTAAGATTGAAGCAGGAAAACTAAGCCTTCACGCCACACTCTCTACAGCCTAAGAGACAAGCTAGTGAAAATATCTATGCTCTTAAGACAGTGATAATTTGATTAAAATTAAGAAGAGGAAATTCATACCCCTTAAGCTAGAAGTGGAATGGAAGAGCACAATCAGCAGCCATGCAACACTAATATGAACTCCAGCCCATTCCCCATGTCCTGACCTTAGTGCTGCAAACTCCCTCCTGCTCTTCACTGACTTGAAAGAAAGACAAAACCACAGCTCTCCCACCCACTGCTCTCCTCTTTCTCCAGTTCTGGGAAGTTTGTCCTGCAGAGCAGATGCCACAGAGCCATCTGGCCCCCCATTTCAGCCTCTCACTTTCCAGAGGCCACCCCAAGCCCCCCGTGTGCAGCACCCCACACTCTGCTCCCCGGTGTCCTTGGCGCAGTGACATTGGCAGCTGCATTTCAGATGCCACTGGGGATGGATGTCCTCTGCCAGCAAGACAAATTGGAAGTGGCATGCAGGGAATGATTGACACCACATGTAAGTTCTTATTCTGTCAAAGCTTTACAATGTTGTTAGTTGTCAAACCCAACCACCCTGCCATTGCTTTGCCACAATCCTACATGATGCCCAAATGTCTACCAGGCTTTTCATCTGCTCACGACTCTCACAGATTCCTTTCTCAGGGTTGTACATATACCTTCTGCATAGCCCACAGTCATGCAGGCTTATGAAAGTTCACTTGCTATGTGGAGAATGCTGCAAAAAAAGTATTTTGGCTTGCTAGACTTACAGGAGAGGAAGCTCTCTCAAACTGAAGTTTTTTGTAAATAAATAAAATCCAGGGCAAAACCTGCTCATGCACCACAAAACTCTGCATTTAACGGGCAGGACTAGGGGGAGGAAATAAAAAACATTAAAAATCAGATTTTAAATTCTTGCTTTGCAGCATTCAGCAAATGCACCTCGAAGTTTAGCCTATACAGGGAACTGACAGACCAGTTCAGCTGATGATCAAAACAGCCCTGCATCCTGAAAGTAAATCCAAGAACTCCAACTCCCATTCTCTTTTTTGTAACGTTCTATTAGTTATTAAAGCATTTTGAATTTTTCACTTCAAGAGAAACCACCACCTTTAGACTTCTGTAACCACAAAGATTCCCAGTTAGGAAGAGCCAATTGAATCCTCAACTTGTCCTCAGGTCTGCAAAGTCAAAAGAAATGCTTTTCATACTCCATATGCCCTTTGCTTATGATTCTTCCTAGGAAATTTGGTTGAGGTAGAGGATGGAGAACAGGGCTTTGGACCTTCCTCTGCTGGAACCAAAATGCATATTGAGCAGGCTGTCACTCAGAGGTGACTCCTGTGGGACAGCACAGGGAGCCTGTTCCCTGCCTGCTGCACAGGAATGTTGTGCAAACACCAAGGATGTCTCCATGCAGGGATTAGCAGGAGGATTGCACAAGTTTAAGGTGTTGTGTTCTCAGTCTGGGATTGCTCCTCAAGATGCAGGACGGGCTGTGTGTGGTACTGCCCTGCCAGTGTCCCCAAAGGGTGAGGGATGGAGTGATCCCAGGGGCTTGTGGCATTGATCCACACCCCATCCCATGCACCAGCTGCCTTCTGAGCAGCAAAGGAAAACAAACCAGCCTGGGACACCCCACCCGAGGGGGCTTTGACTGAGGGAGCAATTCTGGCAGAATCACAGATAATATTTCAAATTTAATCATCTAATATGGTATTTCAAATATGAGCGGCATTTTTCGCTTTTTGAAAAGTCAATAATTTCAGATATCTTACTGCATACTGGCAAACCAGCTCAGGGACTGCACCAGTCCAAATACAGAGCACATTTTTCCTTGCAGAAAGGCTGGACCTGCTGCTGGTGCCACTTAAATCACCTGCCTGGCACCACTCACAGGGCACAGCCAGCACTGAGGGTTTCCTTTCCCTGGGCCACCAGAATACTCTGTTGCAAAGGTTCACACATATATCATATTTTTAAAATTTTTTTAATTGTAGTAATTCTATTAAAAGGGATCAGAAACCCAAAAATAAGGTGAATGTGAAAGTCTTATCATTAGCAAAGGATTTAATTAGAAAAACACCTACAAGTCAGGGCAGGAACTGCACCTTGCTTTGTATTTGGAAAGCAGCTTGTGCCTCCTCAGTCTTACCACAGTGCAAATATTCAGCTATTTACTGAAAGAGGGGAAAAAATATGTTCTCTGCTTGCATAATCAGTACTCCTGAAGCTTGGAGATGCTTGAATTAACACATTTTTGAATTTTAAAAGGCTTGAGTGAAGAAATTCAGCCACCACCACTAAAATACTGCAATTTTGTCCCCATGGGACCTCACTGCTCAGAGCAGACAGAAATCCTCCCCATGCCTGGCAAAGTGGCAAATAAAACACTGGCAAAACAGACTTCAACAAATTTATCTTTACTACTTCTTGATGAAATGAGCTTTTACCATCTTTTGGATTTGAGGTATTTTTCCCTGTTGTTTTTCTGGGGTCTTTTTTGATGGTTGGGGTTTTTTTCTATGGTAGGTGGAATACAAAGAAAAAGACTAAAAATGTCAAGGATTAGCTACTTCTGGAGGGCCTGCTGGAAACACCCAGACCCTATTTTACTCAAAAGAGCATTCAATATTTTTATAGCAATTAATTCACCCAGGGAATAGCTCCCTGGTCTTCACTCAGAGCCATGGCTGCACAATAATTCCCAAATGAGAAGTCAAGGCCTCAAGCAAAGCAGCCAGAAACATATCTGGGTTAAACAAGAAGGGCAGACACAAGGTATGGGAAATTCATCCCAGTGGTTCAAACCTGCCAAAGTTTGAGCCATGGAATATTTGGCCAGACATGACATTGTTTCCTGACCTTCACAGTGGCATCAGAACCAGCAGATTAACTGGACCAAGACATGTATGTCTTACAAATCTATCTCCCCAGCACACAAATCAGGTATCACAAATTCAGCTATTGATAAAAATGTGATGTATCATTTGCATTCATTTGACACCAAAAATTGTGGGGCTTTGCCAGGAGCTTTTCACACTGTGTCCATTTGGCAAGTTCTGGTGGGTGATGAGAATTGTCTGCAAACAAAACTTAGAAGTCAAAATCATTCCTACCGTTTCATGGTCTAAATTACTTGGTGCCACCACCCCATCTACAAGTTCCAAAGGCATCACCATCTGTTACACAAGCTTCTCCCAGGACCCTTTTGTACCTCAAGACATGACTGAGTTTACCCATTTCAGGACCAAATTAGGTCATATCAATCAATGGCACAAAACTTTACACCCCTTGCCCCCTCTGGGCACTATCCAGATTATGATGCCAAGAACCATGCAAAAGGTAGAGTTTTCATGCAGCTGCTTCATTAGCAATTAGAGATCCCATCACTGCAGTGCAGGTGAGATCAGAGTCCCCCTGCCCAGGAGTTTAGCAATTCTCTTTGCTCTCACCACCAAGTACCACTGTACATCTTTTCCTGCTATCTGTGCATTTTCCCTGGATCCTAACAGGTGAGCTACAGGAAATAGCACCTGCAAGGAAGGAAAATCCTAAATAGCTCATTCTCATGTGCCAGGTCAGGATCTCTCTTCTCTTGGCCTCCTGGATTGCTTCAGGTTAAACTTCCAGCCAAACACAACAAAATAAACCTCCGTTTTTTCACTGTGCTGCTCTCCATTTGGGGGAATTTTAACAATTTGCTGGTAAATCCAACTCTTAAGAGTTGTAGTGATGACTAATCACCAACAGACATGTAGTCACAGCTGCTCAGATATGCATTTCTTGTCTAAACCCAACTCTGAATACATAAGCACCTTAATAGAAGTAGAATAATAAATACAGTCCAAATATAGGCAGCAATCCAACAGAGCCATCACAGCTCTCTTAAATCCCCCATCTTTCAACAGTGCTCACTGCAATAGCTCTCACTATTGTATAACAGGAATGTAACAGAAAAGCAGAGTAGGAAGGACTGGCATATTTGCCATATTTACAGCTTTCACCTAGTAATTTATTTTTTTTAAACTCAGCACATTCAGGTTTGTCACAGATTCTTTCCCCATGCACAGCAATAACCTCCCTCTGCTCCAACAGAGTGGGGCAGAGATAAATCAAACCTGTCTGAGGCTGCTGGACAGGACAGGGGAAGGGAAACTTCACTGCTGATTGAGCTTTGGGTTTCGTCTCACCTTGGAGAGGAGGAGAATCCCATGGTTTGCATTACTCTGGTTAGGAGAGACATTCCCAGGTGGGACAGAGCTTAGCCAAGGTGCTCCCTGTGAGCAAAAGGTCTTGGAGCCAAGGACTCACCCAGGGAACAGTCAGGATGGGCATCTGGGCTTCCTATTCCCAAGGCAATTGCAATGGAGTAGGACAAAATAATACATATCCTTAATATATATCTGCTGCTAAAGAGTTTTGGTTTAATTAGCAGAGTGACTGCTTCATTAGTGACAACCCCAAGTGTCAGAACTAAATCTTGGTTGTACACCCTGAGATTCCAGGAGTTACTCATAGGGAAATGAAAACAAAGATGTATTTTTCTAATCATGTGATTACAGCTTTACAAAGATCAAAAACTCCAAAATATTTATCTCCCAATAAAAAAACTAACAAAAAAACCCACCAAAACCAAAACAATTTGATGGACTATTGATTCTCTCACATGGTATCACATTTTCTTTGCTTAGGTTGATCTTGCAAAGAATGAGCTCAACAGAAACTAAATTATATTAAAATTATGTTTTTTCTCAATAACAACACATACAGTAACTCAAGTGGCTATTGCTGTTATGAGTTTTTCTTCTCAAGGATAAAATTCTTAAAATGCAGAGCAGCACCTTAGGAATATTTGCAAACTTGGGGGACAAAAAGGCTTGTACCTGCCACTATACACACACACACATTTAGCCATATGTATCAGCTCTGATTTCATTTAGAAGTTAGGTATGAACTAAAAACGTGTCTTTTATGGGGTTTCCCCTCTTCAATTTACTATAATAGACAAAACTCTTCATTCTTGACCTGGCCTCTGTCATAAAGGTCGGTCTTCACTCAGACATACAGTGAAGGTAAATCCTGCTCTTGCAGTCCATCAAATAAGTTTCTGTCTCCTCTAACCTGTAATTGAGGTTGGAACAGATGGCTTGGCATTTTGCAAGACCAAAGGTTGTGTAACAGCAGCAGCTTCATTTAAAGGGAAAGATTTGTCAGAGCACAGAGTAAGGCAGGAGTTTGTGGAAAATAAAGAATTTCTCACTTTGAAGGAAGACTCCAAGGAACAACATTTTAAAGCTGATCTGCTGCCTGTGTCTTCTCCATTCTCATTAGTGCTTTTAGTGGAAATAAAACATCCATGCACCCCTGGGTGACTGAGGACTTCCACCTTCTACTGTAATATTGTCAACACCTCTGATGCCAGTGCCACAGGCTTTATTGCACTGAGGTCAGGCAGAAAGGCTGCACAACCACTCAAGGTGAGGCTGCTCTGATACTCTCAAAACTTAGCCAGGAGGAGCAACATTTTGTGGGAGATGCTCCTGGCTTGTGATGCACATTCTTTGTGCAGGAGCAGAGTATTTGGAGGCAAAGCAAGAGGAGAGCTCAGCAAGAGCCTCCAGAAGACACCACTAGTCTGGTACAAAACACAGTCTTTGGGTCACAGAGCTCCTTCAAACCATTGCCAACCCTGGTGCTTTCCAGAGGGATCTCAGCTGTCAGCAGGCTCCGGCCCAGCTTTATTGGGCTCACACCCAACAATTTGTCTGGGGACAGCTTCCTGAACCGGTTACTTGCCAAGGCTTTGTTTGTTTGGTAACAGGGATGGATGGAGAAGAGTCCCTGATGGCCCTGAGAGAGATTCTTTCAGTGCTGCACCTGGGCACGTCTGGAGCAGCTCCTCCATGGCTCACCCAGAGCGATTCTCCCTGTTTTCCATGGCTCCCTCCCTCCTTCCAGCCTGTTAAGTGAGTCCAGCCCCCCAGGCACAAGGGTGGGACTTCCAACTTTCTGGCTTGCCATGGTCTGTTTATCAGATCTAATGAAGACATTTATGGGTTGATGGTCTGACAGATGCTCAATTTTCTGACTGGATGAGGAAGTCAAACTGTTATATAAGAAGCCAATAAGTACCATTCATTCCTAAAGCAATAAAACACTGCTGCGTTTCCAAGCCAATTGGCACAAACCAGCCAGTTTGCTGCAAGAGTGTTTAAACAAATTTCATCTTTAGTTGGGGGCTTCTGTAGCACCCTACACTGTAGTATTGAGGATCTAGAGCAATGATGATTGCTATTACAATGCACTGTTTTCTGGAGCTCTAGCCAGGATCAAAACATATTGCTAACACAGCAAAACACTCTTGGAGACATTCACACCATTCACAGACCTGGTGGAGGTTGACACAGGTTTGGTGACAACTTAAAGTTCTGAAGGTTGTTCCTCCCCTTTACCCAGAACACTTGGGTATTCCTAAGAATTCTGAAAGTAGTTGAAGATTCCCTTATTTCAAAAAAAAAAAAAAATTAAAAATACTGTCTTCCAATAAGGTTTTCTCAGCACTAGGTGCCCTAGATGTTTACTAGAGGCACCACTTCACCATCCACCACACATTAAATTCAGGAGTGTTTTGTTCTAAAGCACTAAGGCTTGATGGGGCACGTTTTATGTGTTCATTACAGTGCCTCTGGAGCACTGCAAGGCATGAGACCAAAGGCTATGTCCCATTGGCTGCCTGAGTCATTTATTAATGGCCCTATTAAATGCTCCCTCAAGCTTTTGATTGCAGTTATCCAGTTTACTTTCAAAATGTTTTTTGCCTTTTGACTTACACTTTCACACATGCAGAGTTTCCTTAGGGAGTCACAGCAAGGGACTCAGGTCTGGCACCTGAAAAGCCACAAGACTTTGGTGTGGAGGTGTCAACTCCAGTTTGGGGCTGGACCTCCTGCCTTCCAGGAAGTGTGTCAGGCAAGGGATAGCTAGGCCACCTTCCTCCTCCCAGGGCTCCAAAATCCCTCCCTTCAAAAACCAAGAAACCTTCATTTTCTCATGCTTAGCATCAGCATTCACACAGAGCAGAAATAAAGCATTACGATTATCATTATTATTAGCTTTGAGTGTATGGGAAATGCAGTTCAGAAGTAATTCACCTTCCTTGTTGCCATGACCCAGTGATGCTGGGAGATCACAGAAACAAGCCACAAACTCCATGTCGACCCCCAAGGGCCACTTTTCCCTTCAGAGGATTTCCATCCTCTCTGCCACTGGATTAATTGCATTCAGCAGACAAGAATTAATAGCAGTACTGAGTGTCTGTGCTACCTCAGGAGATAAACACAACTACTGGGAAGTGACAGAATAAAGGGAAAACTTGCAGACCCCTAAATCACTCCCCCCCCCCATTTACCCTGTTGCTGCTGCAATAGGAAATGTCAAGCTGCATCTTTAAGAGTAGACCTGTCTCTGCAGCAAGAGCACAGAAAGCTGGCAGTTGAGAAAGCAGAACGGATGACAGTTTTTGGCAGCAGTTTCAGCTGTCTTGTTGGGTTTTTCAGATTAATCAGCCCCTTTGGAACACTGAACAGATCATCAGGACAATCCCTCAATCCAAGATCTCTTGCAGTGGAAAAAAAAAAAAGGAAAGTCATAAACTGGGACAGCAGCATAACAGAGGCAGCTTTCTGAAAGGGGCTCAGTCTTGGCTCTGAGAAAGGTCCTTATCAAGACAGTGCCTAAAGCCAATGGCATGTCTGCACTGTCACCCTCTGCATGTGCTCACACATGGTGTGGTTTCTTTCAATGTGATGTTTCAGGAAGTCACAGACCAAAAAAAAGCTTCTCTCCATGCTCCCCAATCTCACCAATTTCAAGCTTTGTTAAATACATCTTGTTTCTGTCACATGCCAAAAGTATTGACCATTTTCTTTCAAGGAAAAATAAATCCTCCTTCCACAACATCTAAGGCTACATGCATATGCTCAACACATTTTGTTTGAAATGTTCAGCTTTACTTTATGTAAGAGGCAAGTCATCAGGAGCTTTGTATTCTCTTAAAAATTTATCTGCAACAATAAATTTCCAGAATCTTAGCTTCCCTCCATGAATTCTGAATTCAAGACACTTACATGCCTAACTCCCTCCTGCCCCAACAAAAAAGAGGAAAAAATAGAAAAAGAAAATTAATTGGTGTTAGATGCCCCTTTCCCTACTTCAGATTTTTACTTCTTCAGCTCTACTGTTGCTGTTTAAAGAGATTTCAGCTCTGCTCAAAAGACACCTGCATTTCAAACACAGGACATACATTATCCTTAGTCTACTCCACACTTGTGCCAGCAGCCCCTTGCCTGGACAGGTATCCACCAAAGCCAGGGGATGCACAGCAAGGTCTACATTCTATGGATCAGAAGAAGTACATGCAATTCATAATCACATAAGCCATTTATTAGATCATACAACCAAAATTTTCCTATTGCCCTTGCTGGCAGGAATAGAACTCTGTAGTGGAAGAGCAGCAGAGTTTATCATATCCGTTTAACCACTTGATAACCTTGTGTGGCTCTCTATAGCACCTGGCAGTGTTGGCCCTCGATATCTGAAATTTAGGGAGAGAAAAAAAAAGGCAATTTTGCCAAGGAGTTTCACCCTTCTTCCATTACACAACAAGCCAACAATTAGTGTTATGCAAGTTTCTGCTCCCCACGAAGTGTGCACTCTTTCAGCTTGCTGAAGGTAGCAGGTATGGAGGAGCCAGGACTGAAATTAGATTAACATATTATGCTCTTGACCTAAAGGCAGAGCTCCCTGCACTGATCAGCACTGCTTTCAACAAGGGGTTTGGATCATCTGGGAAATTACTGTAGGTCAGAAGGTAACACTTCACTTTATCCCTGCATCTCTCTGGGCCTTTCACTTCCACATCACACCAACCAAGCACTCTGAGTGGTGACAGATGGGATTGAGCCAGGACACCTCCAGCAGGCTCTGCCCATGCCCTGGCCCTGCTCACCTCTCTCACTGGGATAAAGGCACTCAGGGCAAATCCCAGCAGCTCTCAAACCACACTGGCATGTGCCTACAGAGCTCCTTATCCCCTAAAAACAGATCCCTAAGCACAACTGGATATTCAAGCTCTTACTGGAGAAAAAGTAGGAACGGGCACAACTAAAGGGCCAGCGTGATGAACCAGCACTGCCAAAGCACCTTGTGCTCTGTCAGACTGCCATGGTGTGGCTGGAATGTCATTGCTCCCACCAATTCCATCCACAGGTGCCCATCCAGCCCCCCAGCAGCAGGTTGAGCCCCAGGGGTGCTGTTCCCACACCAGCACAGCTCTGCCATCTCCATGGAATGCATCACAGAGCCTGGCCTGCACAAAGCTCCCCCACCCCAGGGGTGGCTCAGCTCCTGCTTCTGCCCCACAGTTTTATTTTCCATGTCCAGTCACCCCGCTGTGGTCTGGGATGAGCTGTGGCCACGGCCAGGGAAGGAGGTGGTTCAAACAAGACATGCCAGGCTTGCACAACACATTACCAGGGAGATGTTCTTATCACAAGCGGTTTTTACAGCGTAGCCCTGAGAAATCCCATCAGAGAAGAAGAGATGACTCAAGTCTCTTACAGACACTTTACACATCCAGACATTCTTGCATATGAGAATTTACTGCATATAAAAAATGACCTCTGACTTTTTGTGCCTCTCCTCTATACTGTCATAAACAAGAATATCATTTCAAGAGATGCTGTCAACTTATATTTAGCCTAGTTTTTTTTATTTTGTTTAAAAATAAAAGCCTTCTGTAAAGCATAAGATGAACAGAATTAAAAAAAAACAATTCTTTAAAACAAAACAAAAAAAATGTGCTGTTGCCTTTCAAACCCTTACCCTGTAGCACTGAAAACTTGGAATTGTCCACAAATGAATATGAGACTGACATGATATTTATTATCCAAGCTTAAAATAGCACAGAACAAACAGAATACAAATCATGGCAAGTAAAAATTAATTTAAAAATTCAATTTAATAATCTAACAGTTCAGGGGCAATATGTGGTTTATATTGGCAGTGGCCTTTTAATCTTGCAAATCATATAATTAAGAAAACTTAATTAGCAAAAGCGGTGTTTGAATATTAGAGCTGTGAAAATATCTCTGAAAAAATGGCAAGTATTGGCTTGAACTTTTTGTAAGCCTCGGTTCTGTGTCTGCATGCACTTCTATGAATATAAATAAAAGGCAGGCATAAATAAATGGCAGGAGTAGTGAGGAAATTGTGAAGTTAGAGTGCTCACAGAAACCAAAATTGCAAGTGCTTGCACAAGGGCCCGAGGCACAGCCCAGCCATGAGGAGCAGCATGTGCTGCTTCTCCATGGCATCTCCCATCAGAGCCAGGCTAGCAATGGGAACAGACCATTCCCTGAGCCAGCACAGCCTCCCCTCTGCTCCCTTCCCACCAGTCCTCTCAGAACGCCTGCAAACTGCTCAGCCACGGAGAGAAACTACAGAAAACAGAGGCAGCTGCTGGATGAAGAAGAGCCACACGCATGTCTGGCTGGAGAGAGCCCCAACTTGTTTCATACACCCAAAGGAGAACAATGAAAGGGGGGGAAGAAAAGGCTTCTGGCAATTTTCAATCTTAGAAACCCAAGTTAACTCCAGACCTGTAGCTGAGTTAAAAGGCACCACCACACCATGGTGTCTCCCTCTGCAGAGGGCTGTGTGGGATTCTCACAAGCTGCAGGTCCAAAAGCTCCGACATTTATCTCCAGCCCAGCCCAGCCAGCTTTTAAAAGTACAAAAAACATTAAACTCACATTTCCTTTCTCAGCCAGGTAGTCAAGGAGAATCTATACAACGTGGATACTCCAAAGGCTTTGGAGATGAAATGACTTTGCAAGTGATACTGAAATAATGACATCCACAGGCAGTATTCCCACTTTCCTTGCAGCTTTAGGCAAAAGGGGAAAAAAAACCACCCAAAACAAAATTTTAATTCTGTTAAGTGCCAAAACATTCTCATTTGTAAAATCCCAGGGAGGCATTTCTCTGCATGGGAAAACCAGAAATCTGGTTCACTCACTACTGGACCACTAATATTGCAGAAGAGTTACAGTTTGCAGCAAACCATCTCACACAGACAGAGGGCTTGACTATATTTAAAGTTCCTTTTGCAATATTTGCTCAAGAGAGTTTTTATTGTTGCTGTTCCGCTTTGGGACATGCACTGCATTTTTTCTAAATGATTTATCATTGCCTTAATAAAAAAATCTTGCATTCTCAAATTGATCAGATTGCTTTGTTTCTGGGGGCCAATCCAAGAAGTTTCATTTGCTTTATGAACAACTTCCAGCATGGGAAGGAAGTTAGGACCCCCAGGCTGATCCAAATTTTCCCCACCAAGCCCCAGAACCTTTGAGTGTTTTAAGTCTGTGTTCTGCCCTTCCAGCTGTGTTTTACTTAATATTCACAGAATAAGGGCCCTCAAAACCCACATGTAATCCAGGGCTTCACCCTGCACCCATCCTTCCCCATCCAAGCTCTTTTTATTCAGCACCTTTGCAAGGAGATCAGGAACAACGACAATAAACTGGGGGGGATGCAAATAAATAAATAAAAAGACATAGAACGGCATTCTCTGTGAACTTTGTTCTTGTAAAACAAAAGTCATTCCAAGTAAAGGTAACAGTGAGAGACTTCTGCTGCAAGTCACTGAGTTATTAATTGTAGCAGAAACCAAGAGTGACTGGTAGGTAGAATGAGATAAATTCACTGTACCAGGCACATGGAGTTTTGTGGTCTCTGCCAGCAGTGGGATGTTCGTGTACTGGGGGTTAAGCCAGAGCACAGAAAGCTCAGCTTTGCCACTCATTCAGCCCCCAGGTCCCTTCTCAGCAGGGCACGTGTCAGGGCTTTTCCAGAGATCTTAAAACCCTCCTGCATAAGGACTTCTTCTGTTTGTCAAACCTGCCTTATCTACAACCTCATTTTTGTCTTTAACTCGTTATCTGGAGCAGCACTCAGCAGTTGACATCCAGCCTGGAATAAGGACTTATTAAAGGTTTTCATCTCCTATAATTGGGAAAGGCTTCCAAAGAACCAGAGGTGTACAAATAGCACTTCCCCATCTTGAATGTGCATTGCCCAAACAGATGTCCCCACGTTAATCCGGGTTCTGTGGTTGGAAAGAGGGACAAAGTTGCCTGATTCTCACACAGACCCTGTTCTGTCTCTGCAGACATCTGTGCTAAGGAAGCATCCTGATAAATTAACCTTTTTCTCTCCAAGTGCACCACATTTTACAAAGCAAACTAAGTAAAAAAGATCTGGATAGTTTTTTAGTCTTTGCACATATGCAAAATGCCCCAGTGTTGGCTGAAATATCAATGCCAGATACACAAATGTAGCAAAATTCTGTCGTGGATTTATCCTCTCAGCACGCCAGGGAACACCAAAAATAGGAGAAACAAAGATCTGGACCTTATTTATACCTGTCAGAGGGCTCGAGGAAGGAGGCTGACCAACCAAGAAAATTAACATTTGTTTCTGACACGATCTATGCAAAGCAACAGGGTTTTAATTTCGGGCTCTTTTCATCAGAATGATAACAGCTGTCATCTACTGTGTGAGCACAGTAATTACTGAATCTCCTCTGTGCAAAATGAATACCCGATGTTGCATTTACACAATAACATCTCAATCTGCAGCGCCAGACACAGCCAGCCACATTCCCACGGAACGACTAACACATACCCCACCTCTGCATTCCTGCAAATTCACAGCCAGCTCCCCCCAAAACCTCAATAGTTTCTAAGGTCCCTCCAAAAAAAAAGGACCAAAGGAGTCTGTGAGAGTATTTATGACCCTAAAGCTTTAAAATCCAGCCTGATTTATCCTATTCTTTCATAAGTTGGTTGAAATAAATCAAGTTTTGTTAATAGCATGAATATTCTGTCTCACCTACAATTTTAACCTCTTATTTCTGGATTTATCTGCCACACACAGAGAAGAGATTTTGGTTCCATTTACCATGACCACACCAGCACCAGAAAATACAGTGGAAACCACACTCAAGATGCAGACAACTTGTTTTGTTTTAAACAGAAACATTTGAATATGTTTATCAACTAAATTGAAACTGACCTGAAAACAGAGCTTGGTTATAGATCTAATTTCTCCAAAGCTGAGGAATTTTTTTTTTAATCTTTTAAAAAGAATCTGTTTTGATCCAGTTTTTTAACAGAAAAAAATTTGGATTTTAAAAGCTAAACAGCCTGATGAGAGAATGCAATTCTTTTGCTTACTAATGAAACAGTCTAACTAGAGTCATTATGGGAATGAAACTAATTTTAACAAACTATTTCCATCAAAACATTTGTAATTGCATAGCAGAGATCAGTTTAAAAGTATATGTTTCCTGAGCATTCAAACAAGTGCAGTAAAATGACATGTTTTGCAGAACTGCTCGTACCAGCCCAGGCTGTGTTAGGAGGCCAAGAGCCACACACTTCCAATCCCCAAAAAGTACCAGGAATTCCTGTATAACCTCACACCTTGGAGAGCAAAACTGTGCCAGCGCATTGCCTTGTTTTCTCATCAATTGGAGAGGATGTGGAAAATAACTTGGGATTAGATAAATCACTTGGAAACCCCTTTCAATCAATCACGTCCCCCTTCCCGGCCAGGCCCTGAAGATGTTTTGCCAACAACTGGTTTGCATTCGGATGAGTTCAGCACATCAGCCTTTTGCATAGCCTGCCATGCAGGAGCTCACTTGGGTCTCACAGAGGTGCTGCCCCTCCAAACTGCTCTCCCAACCACCTCCCTGCCCCAAACTCATGGAGCAGCTTCTAATTTTAGAGTTTGACTCGCTGGCAGCACAAAAGCAGGGAGGTGGGAGCCTAAATGATCTTGTTTTGATAAAGTGTAATGAGTTTCGTGTTAGGCAGCAAATAAATAGGAAGTAGCCAATTTATCTAAATATTTGAAGGCATGTGCTGAAATCCTATCGATTCCAAAGCCTTTTCAGGAGCTCTGGATGGTCTTGGTTAATGTGCAGCTTGAGTTTCAGAGAAGCAAAGGAATTATATTCTTCAGAAATCAAATGAAGCTTTAGATGTACAGAATAAAGAGTTTCTATGAAGAACAGCCAAGAGCCAGCCTGAAGGAGATGTTTGAAACAGAGATGGCAAGAAGCAGGTCTTCTATTTGCAAAATAAAGTCAAGCTGAGTGAGATCAAGTGAGTGTCAGGCATTATAATTCTTTTCTATATCAACATAATTCAAGCTTTAATTTTTTTTTTCTCTCCTTCAGAAATTATTCTCATAAGTGATTTTTTTTTTTTTTTATTCACCTATAGGTGTATTTCTGGAAAAGTTGGCAGAAAAATGCCAAGGAACAACTTCACCCCATTTCATTTAAAGGAAGATGCTTCTGTGGAAGAAAAACACATGATCCAGGGCAGGAAAATGAAGCTGACATGTTTACTTGGAATAAGAATGATTTTTCAGTAACTGAAGTTACAGCCTTTTACAATGACTTATTCTAACTCATTGTCCAAGAGTGCTTACAGCAGTTATTAAAAAAATAAATCATAAAATTAGAACAACAGGGCTGAAAGGGATCTCAAGAAATCTTCCAGCTATTCCCTTTCCCATTTCAAACTGATGTTTGTCTAATTTCTTCCTCAGCTGAAACTCACAATCTATTACAAATATCCCCTTACTGCTCAAAGTGGTTTTCTGATGTCTAGCTTTGTAGTCAAGAAATTGATTCTCATGGATGAATGGATACAGAGAACAAATTCCCTTCCTTCTTTCTGAAGGCTTGGAGCACCAGCCTGCCCTTGTCTGCAAGAAAAGCAACCCAAGTTCAGTCTTTTCCCATAAACTTTACCCCTTCCTCTCTACATACTCTTCACCTGGTTCATGTCTTTCCCAAAGTACAGTGCCTGACTCTGGATATCATCTTCCTACCAGTACCAAGAAGAGTGGAAAATTATCTCTGATCTCTTCTGCACAGTTCAGGCCGTTTATAATATCTAAATTGTTTCTTTTGGTAGCAGCACAACATGAGTTCATGTTCAGCAGGTGCAGGTACAGCCACTGCATCCCTTTTCCAAAATGCAGGCACAGACAGGTTTTCCTGCTGGGATCAACCAAAAATAAAGTCTGTACTTCAGAGAACCTCGTCTCAAAAAAAAATGAGCTGAACGGACAGTGAATATCTCTACTAATAAACATAAAATAGTGCATCTGCACTTAGAAGGTGGTTTCACAAGCCATCTGCAGAGATGCAGTTAAGTGGATTTGTGTGTTTTAAATAGAGCAAATACCTATTTTGTTCCTTATTAGCTGGTAGTTGCTCACTTGAACTTAAGTACAACACATGGCCAGAGTGCCTTTAAGTCATCAGTCACTGCTCTTCAGTGCAAGTCTGCATTTGGGTCTCAAAATTAAAACCAATAACACACATGGGATATTATTTTCTATATTAATTTCAAATGTTACAAACAATATCTTTGCTATTACAAAAGAGCGATTTCAGCAACTAAACTAATTTTAGATCACCATCTCTATGCAAATTGGCTTCTGAGAGCACACCTTAAATACTAGTCAGCCTTCAGTTTGGAGACTCAAAGAACTATTTCATCAGCAAATGGCTTTGGTAGGAGCACCGTGAGTAATTGCAGGGCCTTCACGATGCTGGGCTGTGATATTTGTACCTTGCCATGCAATTTATTGGCACACCTGGGCAGTCTTGGAGATGGACATCTCCAAAGCACAACTTTTGTCCTCTCTACACCCATGTTCAATATGATCAGCTCTTTCTTGTTCCCTCAAGATGCAGGATTACAAAGAGAGATGATAGAGAGTGCAGAGTAAGCAAAACAAATCAGCTTGTTTGGCATCTGGGTGCCAGTTTGTCCACTGCCTGTTTTGAAACCCAAAGAGTGCCCCATGTACTGCTGCATTGTCCTTGCTCTGCATCTCCAAAGCCTAGAGCTAAGTTGAAACAAGAAAAAATTTACTTAAGAGGTCACATAAATATTAACAGCAGGTTTTGGAAACAGAATTACTCCTTAAGTCCTCCAAAACAGGAATTTTCAGCGATGCAGATTCCTGAAGTTTAGCAAAGGACACAGCCCTGCTCTGACACCTGTCCTCCCACACTGCCAGTCACAGCACAGCACGCAAAGGACATTCCCATGTCCTGTTGCCAAATCCACTACTGCCAGAGTATCTACAAGCAAAAAAATTTCAAAATAAAACACAGTGTTTGGCAGGCTGGCTCATTTGCTTAGGAAATGTCACTTTTCCCTGTTGACGTACAGTTTGAGGAATGATCCCACTTGCAAAGGGAAGGCAATTGCTCAACTGAGCACACACTCTGGCAATTTCTGCATAATTAGCAGAATACATTTAGTCTTAACCTTCTTCTGATGAATTCAGTCACACCTGTTTATGTGAAATCAATTAAGAGACCTTAATCTTCTTAGACAGTTTCCAGCACTCCATCCACAGGTTCGGGCCTGTTTCTTGTATTGCGAAGTTTAAATTATATTAAAAAAGAAACAATTATCCTATAAACATGAAGACCTAAATTATAGCTGAATAATTAAAGCAGGTTACGCTTTCAGTCTGCAGCCTTTTGGTGGCCAGGCACATATCAGAGCAGTCCACTTGGCCTCTGGGAGTGGAGGGGGGAGAGAACGACCCCAAAGTGAGGTCAGCACGAAGGTGTCTGTGTGCCCGCCCTGTGCAGGCGTGTGCCAAGACACAGTCCTGTGCCAGGACACATTCCTGTGCCTGGATCTGCTCAGGACTTGTGCAGTGATGTAAGGCTAGAGTCTGCTAAGGGGGTCATCTGAGGAAAGGAAGCCCAGACTACCTCCCCAGAGCATCCAAAAATCCCCCTTCTTACAGAAGAATTGTTGGGGAAGGACTTGATTTCACCTCACTTCAGGCATGTCCCTAAAATAGACACTGAAAGCAAGACAGATGAATCATAGCTCAGATGTGCCTGTATTTCTTCACTACAAAGCCTCCACAGGGAGCTCAGGTCAGACATCCAGAGTTTGATGAGACAAATCCCGCCACGAGGAAGGATGTGCAAAGAGCACCAACATCTAGTGAAAGAACAAGGTGCATGAATCCCTGCTCACCTCTGGAGTCAGAAGTTACCTGACTAGTTGAAGCTAAAAAAAGAATAGTGTTACCAGTCTCCACTGGGCATAGTTTGTGGTTTATGGCATGAGGAGTCCTGGCAGTGTTTTATGCCAAAGGAGAATTTAAATCTCACATCTGTGTTTGTTTCTTGGATCCACTATGCTAGCAAAGTGAGTCATCCCAAGAAACCTTAAATTACTTTTCATCATACATCTAACATTATAAACAGCATTGAATTAGTGTCCAGAAATAGTTCAAATTGCAGTAGAAGTAAATAGAAGTCTTAGCACACTCACACAATTAACTAGTGGAATATAAATGAAAGGAGCTTGAAGTACCTGGAAGATTTTGGAGTCAAACCTCTGTTCACCCTACAGAGCTACACAAAACTGCAGTGAGGTGAAACAAACCCAGTGAAAATCAATGGTTTTAACAGAGGAAACCCTGCTGTTTAGTGTGTCAGGTGTGACCACTGACCCACTCCACCAGACCTCCTTGGAAACTGAGATCCTGCTCACTGCAAATTAGGAGTTTCTCTTCAAGTAGCATACAAGTCTTTCCAGCCACACTCTTTACAGTGTTTTTAGAAGGTGGATGAAAGAAGGAAGAAAAAAAATAATAGAAAGCCCCTCTCCCCCCTACACAATTCCTAGAAAGGGAAAATACCAAGTAGCAGCTAAAATCTGTTTGAGATCAGCTTTTGTTTTATAAACTTTGGGTTTCGTTCTAATTGTTAGGGAGACACATAATAACTGGCTTTAACATAATTTTCTTTGGAGTATCTCCCCAAAGCCACAATTAATGTAAATACCAGTGTCTTGTTAGTAATTTCCTTTCATTGGTAAACGCTGAAAAGCAATGATCCGACCACAAATCACAAAGCAAATAAGCTGCAGTGCTGCTCGGGCTACGTGGTTATTATGCAGTTTGTACACGGAAGAGTTGATAAGGGAGATGTTTTAGGAACAGAATTCTTGGACTACTTGGAAGAGCTTCATTCCACGGGAAAGGAATAACTCATATCCTTCCAAGCAATGCAGATTGCAGCTTGGAGGGGCACTTAAACCAGTTTGGAGGGGTAAAAGCAGAGTCAGGTCTCAGGAAGTCGAGAGAAAGCTGGTGCAGATGTGGGATCAGAGACCAGACTACAGACTCCTCTCTGTTCAGAAACCTGGAGGGATTTCTTCTCGCTCATGCATTTTCTTTAGCTGCTTTTGAGGGGCCTCTAGTGATGGGTGACACACAGGCAGGGCAGGAGATGACTACCAACCTCTCTGTCTCCCATCTGTGTGCTGGGAGGACCATGGGGGAGAAGGAAGGACATCCACCATGCAGAGTTTTCAGTCTTTCTAGCTTTGCTGTCACTGTGCATCTCATGTTACAGCATCACTTGCTGCTACACAAAAGTACATGTATTTTAATGCCCTATTTTCACTTTATACCTGGATATATGTTTTAGCAGCCAAAATATCCACATCTCTACTCAAACAAAATACTGAACATCCAAATAATTGAAGCAGGTTTCAGTGTCCCATCAGCCAAAATCCCTCTTGGTCAAATTACCTCTTCTCTGCAGTCACAGAGAGACAGATTCAGAGATGCTACTACAACATGCAACAGCAGAAGATGCTTTCCAGAGAAAAAATTAAAATCTTTGCCTGAAATACAATTGGTGCTCAAAGAGCAAAACAAAATCTGACTCCATGACCAGACTGCCCTGCTTGGTGTGGCAGGGCCAGTCACTGAACACGCAGCAGGAACAGGTTTCCAACACAGTCTTGCCTTCGTACGACTGCAGCCAACGTCACTCCAACAAAGTTAAAATCCTTGGGTTTAACTCAGCATTTTGTACAGGGAATAGTTCAATCCCTGTTCTTCTGTGCTGCTCTATCAATTAGCCTCAAAAGTGACAACAGAGCCATCACTTACCAGCAGGACAGAGCTGTCATTCTCCCAGCAGGGCCTCAGGAGTCTCTTTCCTGGCAGTAGAAACCATCACTGAACAGCTGTAAGGAAGATAGAGGGATAATGAAATTAATCCCTTTGCCTTTCTAAGCAACTTAAGTATCATCCTTCCATATCTGAGCACCTTGCAGTTTAGGCTCTGCCTCTCTCCAGGGTGAACATGCAAAATAGGAATGATACCTTGTTTTCAGCGATAAGAAAGGTACATGCCAAGAGGAGAAACAATTTGCTTGTGGCTGTGCAGGATATTTGGATGAGGAAATGAGGTGCACAGCTGTATTGGAGGCTACAGTTTTCTGCCAGCATTCTGGCCTCTCTAGCACTGATCTCTGCATGGCTAAACTCACTGTGCTTGTGGAAGGGAAATTTGCTTCCCAGACCCCAAAGCACAGAGCTTGGATATTGTGCCAACTAATTCAGTCCCAACCAGCTCAGGCATCTCTGCTGCATTTACAGTCTGCAGTGCAGACATCCATCACATCTTCTCAGGCCAGAGATTAGCACCTAATCCTTCTGCCACCATTCCCTGTAGGATCTTCACAGCACTAAGGCTTTGCTCACCTCTACAACCATGGTTTTGCAAGGCCCAAACTGCTTTGCAAGGATTGCAAAACATGTTTGAACTTGTTGTTTCCCCAGTCACAAAGGGTTGGCCAGCCTCTCCCCCAGTCCCACAGCACCTTGGCACGAGGGCTGGAAAATAAGCCAAAAAACACCCAAACCCACACCACCTTGGGAATCAAGAGGGTCCCAAAAACTGGTCAGATACATGTGGATACAGACACATAGATCATGGTTTATCATCTTGTGTGTTCTTACATTCCCTGTCCCCTGTTGTTTCACCTCCAGGCTGTTTCTATTTTCTAACTCCAGCTCCACTTTCTCCTCTGGGTTTCCATTATGCTCCTGGTGTAGGAGCCACACATCCCTTTCCATCTCATTCTTGCCATGTAGTCAGAAGTGCCTGTAGATGATTCACAAAGGCTTGCGACCTCCTTATGGTACATTTCTCAACATTAAGCTCCTCCAGCTCCCAGTTGATCCAAATCGCTCTGAATTTTATTACCCTGCTTTGTATTGCCCGACTCCCTGACCCTGTAGTTTATGGTTAGTCCAACCTTTGTGTTTTCGTCAGAAGACACTTCTCAGCTAACATTACATTTGAGCTTATTAAAGCTGCTGATCCAAGAGGAACCCCTAAGAAATCCTAAAGGGTGGAACTGGGGATACAAAAAGCACAGGAGCAATCAGCTTGTTCCCAAGAAAACATGATCAAAATGATGGATCTTGCCAAAAGTGTCAATTGCCCAATTTTTGCTCTTATGGAGCTATAGGGTTTCCTTCACACCCTTTAATTACTCAAACCTTACTTAAGGAAGGTGGTTCAAACAAACAAACATAAAAAAAAAGTTACAACAACGTAGCATGATCTTGACATACAAGATGTCAGAACCATTATAAACCCCTTTATTCCAGAATGATGTCTTTTGTGCTTAGAGGCATGCTTGCTATTCATAGATCTACTGCTCAGCTGTTCCAGTTTTTAGTTCTGCATAAATGCCCACTCATTATGTCCAGAGGGTTTTGCCTGTAGCTTTGTGTTTGTAGCCTTGAGGCAAATGTCTTGATGGCTTAGGGAACTCGTAGCGAATGACCAAATAACATCGGATTTTCCACAGCAACGAAGCCATTATGGGACAGCATTTCTATGTAACAGCACCCTTCAGTGTGCAATCATTATAACTAAGGATTTAACCAGGCTCTGGGGACATAACAAAATCACTTTGAAGCCAAAAATCCACAGTGAAATCTTAGGCATTAGATTTCTGAAATGCTTGAGTCAGGCAGCTTTGTCAGCTACAGTAAAACCAAGTGAAGGGGAAGGAGTTTTATGCACATCTTAAGAATGAATCCAAGTGTTTGGACCTGTGCATGCAGAGCTGGGAGTGCAGCTTTCCTTGTGCATTCCTTGCACACCGTTTCCTGCAGTTGCATGTGGAGCCATCATAAGCACACACATAAATCCTAGTTAATATTTTTGAGCATAGAATTTTAGCTATTACTGAAATTTCCAAGGGCTTGACTCACAATTTTGAGGGAAATCTGGTTAGATTATAGGAGACTCTAACGAGCCTTTGTAACCCTCATAGCCCCGGGAATCCAGAGCCTGAAACCTGGCCCATTTCAGCTGTGATACTCCCCACGGGCTGACTAAGGAATTTATCTGGAGAGTTCCTGCTGAATTAGAAATCTGTGCAGACCAGGTTTGCAACAGAAACAGAAGTTTGTGATAAAAGGAATCAAAGCTACAGCATCAGCTCTGGGTGAACACAGCGCTGCACAAGTGTGGTGGGTTGGCCCTAACTACAGACACCCACCCTCTCCTCAACAGGAGAGAAAACACAATTCAAATGCTCAGGGTCAAGATGAAAAAAAAACCAAAGACCCCTGACCAACTCCTGTCACAAGCAAGACAGACTTGATTTCAGGAAAACTAATGTAATGTAGTGCCAGCTCAAATCGATTTGGATGGTGAGAAACAAAGACAAAATTAAAACATCACCTCACTCCCCCCTCTTGCAGCTCCTTCCCCTGCTCCAGCACCTCCACAGGGGTGGCAGAGCTGTTCCTCACACTTCTCCCTTCGCTCCCAGGCAGCATTTTGCTCTTTCTCACACCTTTTTTCATGGGGAGGTCCCCCCAGTTTCACTGACAGACCTGGGGGTGGGCACAGACACCCCCCATCCAGGAAATACAGTAAAGGAAATCTGAGCCTCTCCAGTGATGGAATCGCTCAAATTAGAAGGGAAATTATAGCTAAACCTCACAAAACTCACTCCCTGCTCACAGGGCTGGGCTGCACCAACCTGGCTCTGTGTGTGTATGCAGACCTGCAGTAGGACATCCCCTGTGCCATTCCAGCCACCCCCAGTGCAGGGAGCTGGAAGAGGAGCTCATGCAGAACGAGCCGCTGTTTCCGTGGGGAGTGTGTGGAAATAATCATTTGTTGGGCACGGTGTGGAAATGATCCCATGGGAAGCAATCTGTACCAGGAGCCCACACCCCTGGCCCTCAGAGCCCACTCAGGGCTGCCCATAACGAGATCCCTGTTGGGGCACATCAGAAACTCCACCAGTGCTTCCAGGAGAGGAGGCAGGACCTGCCTGCTGCACAGATGGCCACTTTCTCCCAACAAAGGCAGGGAATGAAACCCAGCCGAGGGAAGGAACAAGGCACAAGCTTCTGGATGGTTCCTCCTGCCCCTTAGCACAAAGCACCCAAGCAAGCTAGCCTTTCACCCAGCACACATCTCCGAGGATGAGCCATGCTTTGAGAAATCTGCAGAGATGCTGAGGCTTGGATAAGGGCTGCATTGATGAGGCAGGAAGTTGAAGCATGGATCAGAAATGCGTGACTGCATGGAAAAATCGGAGGTGTACCAAGACAAGTGGCCCTCTTGTGTGATAAGGTGATGTGGTCCAGCCCTGGAATGTGATGGAAAAGGAGCTCCCAGTCCCATCCCTCCCCAGTCTGTAACCCCTGCACACAATGGCTATCGTATCTTGACAGGACTCAGAACAACTAAGTACAGAGCAGGGATTAATCTGACTGTGCATCTTGCCCCAGATACAGCATGACTTTTGCATCTCCAGGAAGGCTGGATTAACAGCAGCAGCCAGCAACATCACTGTCACAACAACTTAGCGCTGCCAAAAGAGGTAACAGGAAGAATAACCTCTGTATTACAGAGGCTTACAAAATGGTTCAACCCAGCAGCATTGCTGGGCAGTGCTTTAGCCCAGCAGTGACTCACCAGAAATTCTCCCTGTGCTGGAAGACACTGTGCAAGTCTCCCCTCGGCCAGTCCTGCAGCAGCCCCACTGTGGCCAGCCCAGCCTGCAACAGCAGCTGTGCATTTCACCCTCAGCTTCTTCCCTCCCCAGGGATGCAATTTCCTACCTGCCTGGTGGCTCTGGATTTTAACCCTGATGGAAGAAAGAGTCTGGGCCTCAGGGGTTTTTAGGTACATATTTTTGAGAAGGTGCACATTCTTTGACACCTTTCCTGTGTATTGTAAAGGTCACCTAACACGTACCAGAGGGAACACACTCACAGTGATTAAAAACTCCAAAAAATAGGACAGGAAAGTTTAGTTCTTTGCCTTATTTGCCCAGTTCAGGCTTCATAACTATTCAGGTTTCTTCCTCAGACACAAGAACCTTCTTTCCTTCAAACTGCACATTTGGGTAAGCTGGGAACAATAATTTTTGTTGCCTACAAAGTACTTGGGACACAGTCCCAAAGTTGCCTGCATATGATCCTATTTCAAACCTCAGAAATAAGTACAGGACACAAGTGTCAACTAAAGAGATTTTCAGCAGCCAGACATCAAATCACCAGCTCCAGGAATGAGCTCTCACACCCAGCAGCAGCAACACAGACAGGTTTGCTTGACTCGTTATTGTAATGAAGCTCATTAAACTCCCAGGAGAGGATATTCCACAACATCCCAGCTCCAGCACATCATGTAATAACCATTTCCACCTTTCACAGAGTCACACAGTGGTTAAGGGTGGAAGGGACCTCTGGAGGTCATGTAGCCCAACCTGACTGTTTTAGCAGTGTCCCCTCAAGCACATTAGTCAGGATTGTGTCCAGACAGCTTTGGAATATCTCAAGGAAAGAGACTCCACAACCTCCCCAGGCCACCTGTCCCGGTGCTCAGGCACCCTGACAGGAAAGAAGTTTTCTTATGTTCAGGTGGAACTTCCTGGGCATCAGTTTCTGCCCATTGCTTCTCATCCTGTTGCTTGGCACTACCAAGAAGGGCCTGGCTGTGAAAAAGACCTTTCAAAGGTGATTGAGAGTGGCCTAGAAAGGGAAGCAGAGGTGGAAGGTGCCACCTTTCCTCATGGAAGGTGTGGTGACATTCCTAAACACACACTGATCCAGGCCATATTTAGAGTTCAAGGAACTGCATGTGGGAAGACACAAGAAGAGTCAGCTTTTCTTGTGTCATCCTAATAAATGCAGTATAACCACACAGCCCATCCAGGATCTGTGCAGGGACTCACTTTAAAAGGCAGGGATATAAAAACCTAAGGGAAGAATGGGAGGAAAGAAGCAGCACTCTGTATCTCTGAAGGGTTTTGTGCAGGTTAAGTGAGCTATATTAGCACAGGCATGAAGCTACTCCTCCATGCAGTCCCCTTTCAACATGTTCCTTTTGGTTTTACCCTGGTTTTAGGTTTGCACCTGATACAAGGCAGGAGAGATCTCCCCCTCCCTGACTAGTAACATCATGAGGGATGTGGAAGGGGAGGGAGAAGGAGTAGAAGAGGTATAACAAAAGTCAAAAAAAGTTTATATTTTTCAATAGACAAGTCCAATTCCTCATACAACCCCTTTTTATGGCCATACTGACAGTGTAGATTTCCTGTCCATGGCACTTTTCCCACCAGGACCACAGTGCAGGCTCACTCATGCCCCTCACAGTCCTACAGCAAGCAGCTCTTTGCCTTTTTAGATGTTTTCTTGACCTGTAAAGCATTTAGGTAACTCACTGCTATGCATTTCAGTAACACTCAGGGGACCTAAACCTGTGCCTGATCTGACCATCAATACTTCAGATGTCACTAACTATGCCCAGGCACAGATTTCATGTCCTGCATTCAGAGCAAGCAGCTGCCACTGCACAAAGAGCTGAATAAAGCCACATCCAGGGGCATAGCCATGGACACCACTGCCAAGTCCTGGGGAAAAGCACAAGACCACAACCCTGGGAGTCCTGCAGGGAGTGGTTGAGCTGGGGATTAGTAAACCAAAGCCTGCTAAAACACAGCCTCTCAGGAAATCCAATGCTGCCTCTCATTCAAGTCTCTTCATCACCTACAAGTACAGGGCTGCGCTGGAAGCAGTTTGGTTGGTTAGTTAAACTGGCTATAAAAATTGTAAGCAGTTCCTTAAGCAACAGCTGGAAATAACTTCCAGCCACCTCCGCTGTCCAGCCTGGACACCATTCCCAGCAGGAAGCTGGGCACCTGCCCTATGCAGCCCAAGTGTCCCATATGTCCCCAAGTTCCACACTTTCAGGAGAGTAGATGACTATTTCCAAGCCCACCTTTACATCCAGCTAGCAGGGACATTTTGTCCTCCCCAAAGTGGCAATATTTTAATTTTTTGTTTGATGCAACAGCTGTAGCTAATGAGTTCCATGGCCATAGCTACACCCTGGCATATTTAGCAGACTTTCACAAGCACCAGCCAGCATTTCCTAATGCGTCGCACCAGAGACAGCATCCAAGCTTGGCAGTTTCCTGGAGGTTTTTTGCCTCACCTCCACATATTTTTCCACTAAAACACTTGTGCAGGAGTAACCCCTATGGGAAGCAATCAGCCCAGCACAGAAACATGTGCAGCTGAGCAACAAAATCAGCAGGACTGATCCACACAGTGGCTCCCAGCAAGCCACCACTGGCCAAGTCTGCACATAAGGTGCATTTTTGGAGATCACAGGCCATTTACACTGACCTCTGCATTAGCATCCGAGTCACCCGCTGTAATTAAACAAAACAAGAACGCCTTGGTTGGTGACTCGACAAGCTTTGGCAACTCTGTGCTGAGGAAGGAGGGTTTTCTCCCATGTGAGGCATCTCAATAGGTGTGGGGAAACAGCTCCTTCAAAAAGGGGTGAGTTCCTCATCACTGCTCCCAGATTCTCTTTCTGTTTATGGCCCTACCTCGGAGTGTTGTTTTCCCCAAGTACACTATAACAGATTCCCAAATTGGACCCTTGAAATCATTTCTGCACCAAGGGGTGCCCGAACACGACCCACCCAAGGGACAGCCCAGGACCAAAGGGACAGCCCTCCGGAGCATCCCCACAGCCAGCCCTGCCTGCGCATCCCAGCCCAGAGGGCACAGCCCTTCAAGGTGGAAGCCTCGAGGTTTCCGACACGATGACAAAGGGAACATCCTCCGTGTCCTGAGCGACACACTGCGCTGTTTCCAGCGAGCCAAACAGATGATCGTGTTTTGTTCTGTTTTCTTTTCCCTCCGATCTTGAGCTACCAGAGGAAAACGAAGACAAAAGAAATCCCGTAATTGACTCAGCACGTTTTTCTCACCTTTTTAGCTCGCACCCGCTCTCATCTTTACCTCTGTGATGCGAGTCATTACCAGCAAATACAAAAAAGATTGAGTTTGACAACACTTTTGTTGCTTTTTATAAGCACAACCACACAAATCCTAAAGAACAGCAGACAGAAATAATTTTTACTTCAAATATTAACAAAGATGACTGAATCTTTCCCTCATCCTAACAGTTTTCCTGAAGCGAATCCCTGGAAACACTCAACAGCCTTCCCAGGATCTTATCAACTTTTATCTTCCAGACAAAGCCACTAAGTACAGGCGTTTGTTTGGCGGACAATACGAAGATTCCCTACCATTAGAACCTAGAAAAGGTACTTGAGGCTCTGAAGGGGAGACCCTGCCACTCATACAGAAACATGCATAGTTTTTCTCCTCCTTTAACATTCTAACAACGACCTCATACACATGCAGATGTGCTCTGTCTGCTCTCTGGCATCAGACCTTACCTTTGCTGAGGTGAGGGTGCTGGCAGCTCCCGGGAGAAGAACAGCAGCCCCAAAAAAGGCTCCCAGAGAAGCGTTTCAGGCTTTTATCTGCTGCTCCACTGAAGCCAATCAGCCCCAAACGCAGCTGATCCCACTTACTCAGGTGACCTCACGGCCTAATTCCTAAACGCTTTAACCTGGCTCCCAGGAACGTGTGAGGGCTGGAAAACAGGAGCCTCTGCAGCAAGACCAAAATGGGAGCTCTGAGTGATGCCTCTGTCCACGTTCCACCTTTGTCTGAGTCACAGAAACTGGTTACAGCCCAGCAAAAACCTATCTATTTTTACCTTAATATAAAAAGACCTCAACAGTGAAAGGGCTTTTCCCTCTTCTGAGGGCAGGCCCAGAACCCACCGGTGCTGGTGTCAGGGCTGTCCCCACAGGTGTTTCTTGGTACATTCTAAAGAGCCAGGGCTGTCCCCACAGGTGTTTCTTGGTACCTTGTAAAGAGCCAGGGCTGTCCCCACAGGTGTTTCTTGTTATGTTGTAAAGAGCCAGAGCCCCCCCCCAGGTGTTTCTGCTTTAGAAAATACCCAGTTCTGTCCTTAAATGGCAACAGTTACGGGGCTTTGGGTCTCCCATATAAGACCCCCCCCTCTGAGAGAGGTTTGGTGGTCATTGCTTTCTTAAGAATGTGGGAAATAAAGGAATATGGTTATATTTCAAGTAAATGATTTATTAACTCAGGAATTAATCTTCTTTAGGTGTTTCATGGAAGTTTTAAGGCACTGGGTCCTGTCTAGGAAATAAAGGAATATGGTTTTATTTCAAGTAAATAATTTATTAACTCAGGAATTATCTTCTTTAGGCGTTTCGTGGAAGTTGTAAGGCACCAGGTCCTGTCTGGAACTGGTGCCAGGGACAATTTGTGTTCAGGGATAGGGAATGATGAAAATAGATAAAGGTATGGCTGAAATGGGCCCTGTCACGTGGCAAGCTCTTTGTGTGCAGAAGAAGATGGTCATTCTGACCAGGAGACCCCATCTTCCTGTACAGGGGGACATGCCAGAAGAGGCCCACTCCTCTCATTATACTAACAGGGCAGGACCCTAGGGGCACATAAAAAGCACGATTTTTGGAGTATGCTTGTGCTTTTTGGACCTCCGTGGCCAGGGCACCCAGCATGTGCTGAAATAGAAACTTTCTTTTTGCAGAATTTCTTTATCTTACAGATATTTGTATCCTAACTAAATTGAATAAAAGATTCTTCTTACAAGAACACCAGGATAGATGGTGCTCCAGGTGTCTCTGACATGTTGACCATCTGATTTCCTCTGCCCCTGTGAAAACACAGTTTCCTGGCATCTCCAGCTTCTCATGTTTTCTCTGGATGTCGCCACACCTTACCCTTAAACATAGAGCACCATTTTGGGGTAATTAGAGATTCTTAATTAATTGGAGTTATGGATTTAAGGATTCAAAGCCTGACAAATGAGCTCAGGCAAATTTTGCTGCAAGAGTTGGAGAAAATTACTGGTCGCAGGTACCTGCCCTCCCTTTCTGCTGGAGGTTAATTACTGTTCCTCTTGCAGAGCCAAAAATACGTGTGCCTGCATCCCAACTGCTCCAGCATCATCCAGCTGCCAGGCTGCACCAAGGCATGGACTGGGCTTGGTCCCTTTCCCCTTGGTCCCTTCATGGCCCTCTGAGGTCTGTGACCTTCCAGCAACAGCCTAACTCGATGTAAAGAGCACCTTGCAAAGGCAAATTAATGCATTTCACTCAAAACTTGTACTCTTCATGTAGTTTGGGGTTTATTTTTTTTTCTCTGTGGAGTTGAGGTGATGGAAAGGAGGAAGGCCAGGATGAAGATCTGGTGTTTTCTGCTCCCAGACAGGCACCATCCTACCAGAGGGCTGAAACTGAGTATTTTCCCTTCTCTCTGCTTTAGCATCCCTGTTTTCAGCAAGGGAGCTGGCAGGATTTTAGACCACTGAAGAACTCTTTCAATTAGTTAGAAATGAGTCTTCTATTGCAATGATCAGCTGACAAACACTCAGTTTCCAACCCTTAGTTTAAACTGCTACTTTCTCCTTGTTTATGCCGAGTGACTTGGAAACACAAACTCTAAAGCTCACCTAAAAGGTTTGTTCTGGTATTTGGTTCATTGTCCCTCTCTGAACTTTCTGCTGCATTCAGGAACAAGTGTTGTGGCACAGAGCAAGTGCCTGTATTATTACACAGTTTTAATTTTAAATTATGGGTAGAAATGTGGATCACATGGAATACTTAGGGAATGTGTCATGGAATAGTAGTTGCCTACTGTGAGCGAGGCATTCACAAGAACCATTTAAAAAGGCCTGTTTAGGCAAAAGAGAGGAAAAATGGAATATTTGTGGCCAGCCCTTACACAACAATGGTACATGGAAACCAGCTGGAACATCCTTGTAGGACATGAGGGAACATCCAGTGAATGCAAAGGGGCATCTGAATCTGGGGAAAGCTCATTTATATAACCCTGTGAAAGTGAAAATGGAAGAGGGAGAAGGCAGCGAATGATACAGAGCAGAGCCTAACTATTTGTTAAAGAATGATTCCAGTGCAGGCCCTGGGTAATTTTGGCAGAGATTGTGACCCATGCCATTCCCTGGATCATGGGATGGTAGGGCAGAGGCAGCAGGAAGAGCCTGGCACCAGAGCAATGTCCTGACAGAGCACAGCTGCTTTGGGTAACCCAGATTTCACGGGATCTCTGGCTGTGGCCAGGATTTGGCAACAGATTCCCCTGGGCATGGACCATGTGCATTTCCCATGTCTCAGCACCAGACCTTGGGTCACAATCCCAAGGGGACCTTGGAGCATCTGGAAAAGCTGGCTCCAGGTTCCACCCCCAAAAACCTGCAAATATCAAATGAACAGAAACATGTTACACTTGGGAGATTTCTTTTAGTGAGAGGGAAGCATCTTTGTCCCTAACCTCATGTTCTGTAAGTGAAGTAACAGTTTGGGGACGAAGTCCTAAAAGCACCCTATGTTTTTTTTTTTTTTTTAAAGTAAAATAAAATAACATAAAGTAATCCAGCTGTTATTGCAGAACATCTCCCAGAAGGCAGCCCAGGCCCACTGTCATGACCAAGGCTCTCTACCATTGGGCCAAAGCACCTGTAAGGATGTACATAAAACATTGCATGAAAGGAAAAATAGTGAAGGGGGGCTACAAAAAACAGGAATAGCAAGTTAGAACCATTCAGGATGCATTACTGGGTTTATTCCTATTGCACATGTCTGAGGGAACAGGCAGCAGCAGGGCAGAGTTGGGGTGAAACAAATCATAAACAGTGAAATAAGCGGTGGGCAAAGAAAAACTGGAGCCAAAAATGAAGTTAGCTGAAATCAGGTACTAAACACAGAAGGTAATTCTTTTTTTTTTCTTGTTTTATTTTACTAGTTTTCCATCATTATTTCTCTCAGAAGCTGTGAACACTAAAAATAAAAATCCTCTTTGAACTGAAAGCAACAGTTCCATGAAGTCATGTGGTTTCACAAGCTGGAGTCTTGAATAATCCTCAGGTTTGCAGTGAATAATCTGTGGCAATGAGGCTGTTTCTCAGGTGATGAGTTGCAAAGGCCGTGCCCTCACCTGCTGCAGGTGGAAGGAAGCAGCACCACTGCCTGCCATGGCCTGGAAGACCCCAAAATCCTGATGCCCAAGCAAGAGGTGGTTGAAATATCTTCATTTTCCATAAGCCATTTCCATACTGAGTGACATGAATTCAGCTATTTTGTGGGCAGGTCTCAAATGAACATTTTTGCAGAAGGGCAATACTTAAAAAGGTTCAATTTCAGAATTTTTACTTTTAAACTCTAATAGTTTAAAGTCATTTTCATTGATATAATGGCCAATCCCCTTCTTTTTCTGGGTAAAGGGCAATGGAAAAGATTGGACAGTGTCATTTGAACAGTTCATTTTCAAAGGAAATGAAAAATGAAGCTTCAGAAGAGTCTTACATTGCAACTTCTTTTAGCCAGCTTGGGATTAAAAGCAGTAAAAAACATAAAGGAAGAAGCAAACAAGTTCCTTCCTGTGTGTTCAGACAACTCTGTGCTTTTTAGAATCCCCAAGAAGTTACTACCCTATTACCTTATTCCTTAAGATTAATAATCTCGTGTGAGACAAATTCAGATCAGTTTAACTGTTCTCTTCAGTGAATGGAGCAGGAGACATTGTTCTTGTTTCATTTTAATGGCACAGCTTAGAAGGTAGCTGTGCCTCAAAATAATGTCCCAACTAAAATATACAGTAGGGAAAAGCATTAAGGTAATGGAAACTCAACATTTCTAATGTTCCAAGCACACGAATAGAACCCAAGTCAGTACATTAGACAATTGACTGGCTTTGCTTGAATGCACGCAGGAATAAATGGAAACATCCTTATTTCCTATCCCAAGGGGCAATTATTTCACAGCCTGGTTTTGTGCATTAATAAAAAGCAAGATTCCATTGTCTGGTAGCTAAAATATCTTACTGTATATGCTGTATAAGCAGTCCAGCAGTGGAAACAGGAAAAAAGAACAGAAATCAAGCACTGCATTCTCTAAACAACTCTTCCCATACGCAGCATTTTTCTGTGTATATATACAATCCATAAAAACACATTATCAGAACGGTATAGTGTTTGTGTATTTTAGAAGTTCTCGTGGTAATCCTGTGTCTTGGCTGCTCCTGTGCCTACAGATGGCCCAAAATGCTCATTTCTGAAATGCTCCAATGAGTCTAACAAATGCAAAGGCTGGAATTTCACACCTCTTTAGGAGAGAAGGGGACTGGATTGCAACTCAAAAAACAGCTTTCTCCCCTCTCATCTCTGAGAATCATTCATTTCTTTGAGCTTCCCTTTCCTCTCTTCTCCCTGCACACCTTCAGTGGTTTGTCTTTATCCTTTAAAGGAAAAACGAGAACACAATAATTCATGAACAAAACATTCAGAAATCGTACCTATTGCCCCTTCTGCACATCTGAGGAAGAAACACTGCCACGATGGGAACCAAATTCTAACTCCCAGTCACAGCCCAGCATTCCCATTCCTGTTTGCCCAGCCCACTGTGCCTCCAGGGTTGATCAGGGGTCCAAATTCCAAGGACACACCAAAGCCCAGATTCGTGTTCCTTTTTCAGAAAGCACTGAAAGGAAAATTCCAGTTTCTCTTCAGGGAAGTTTGGTTGGGAATTTTGCATCAGAGACACCAAACCCCCCAGATCCTGCCTCGCCACTACGGCACAAACTACTTTGGGGACTTTCTGCAGAATATAAACTTCCTCAAATCAGTAAAACTGGGCTGAAACCAGATGGGAGACCTATCAAATTTCACACCCCGGGTTTTTGCAAATATTTGTCGTTAGAGACAGATTATTCCAATAAAGGCAGATTCACTAGGAGACCAAGCTGGTAGGATTGATTTTTATTAAGAAGCCTTGCAGTTGGTGTTCAAGCCGCCTATTTAAGCAGGCAGGAAAACGACATCTGAGAAAGGGGAAAAAAAAGATTCTTGGAGATACAGAACTTGTTTAATTGAAACCATTAGTTTTACTGGCAAACAGCTTCATATTTCTGTTCTGTTAATCCGAACAAAGTGCTGCAATTATGACTCAATACATAATGTCCTCTAGTGCTACTCGCCCCACATTCCCCAAGTATAGAAAGAAAACAGAACTGTTTTCAGTTAACAAAACATTCCATGCTTCTATCCAGAATACTTTTATTATATGGTTATCATATACATCAGAATTATATTGGGAACATTTACAAATATGTAAAGAGAGCTCAGAACCTCCATTATTCACATACACACTAACTCACACACTCGTTTTGCATGTCTAGTCAGTTATCAGGTGAATGATGCACAAAATTATTGCTTTGTGAACATACACCTCAGATTAAATCTAATCTTCAGTGGCAAGAATTGAGATTAAAAAAAAAAAAGTCTTAAATACCCTGTATAACATACCTGTGCATAAACCTAAAGATATGTTTAGCTTACCCATTACCTTTGAAATACTTACCAAAATTAAAATTTGAAACCCATTTATAAAAAAAAAGTATTAAAAAGTTCACCATTATTTACAAATCCGATTAAATTACACATAAATAAATATTTACATTCAGCACACTGCTTCCCTTAATACACATAAAGCCTCCCTGGAAATATTTTTTGGCCTTAATAGGCAAAAAAAAAAGTAAAAAAAAAAAAAATTTATGTGCCTATTCTTTCAAGTTTCCCCCCCAATTTAAAAAACAAGACAATATAAATATGTGAATAAAGCTGCAATATCCTTAGACACAGAAAGTGAATTTTCTAAAAGCATTTTCATTTTGAACTATTCCTCGTTAAAAAAATACCAAGATAATATTACCTGCTGCCATCATGACTGCAGTTTTTAAAAGCCTGAATATTTCCATAAAAAATAAGCATGTCAAATGCCATCAGATAACTTTTTAAGTCTAGCAGGATTTTAGTACTCTCCTATGGTAATCTGAAAACAATGATCAAGAAAAAAAAAAATCCCAACAAAATAAGACAGAACAAATAAAAAAAAAGCCCACAGAATAATCTTACTATTTTCAGGTGTTTATAAAAAAAATTTTAATGTACATAAATCTATATACCATAGTTTAATACTGCTTTATTGTTACTATTGTGTTTAGAGAGAACAAAACCCTGAAACTGGATCAGACAACAAACAGGCTTCCCATCTAAAATCCGTATCTTAAAAACTATACACGAAGCTGGTCACCACTAGATACTTAGATGTGGAGAAGAAATCTAAATATATCTCTCTGTATAATTTCCATCGACCCCCCTTTATAGCACCACTTTTACAGCAAAGGATTCAATACACTTGTACCAAGTACTTATCTTCAGGTAATTGCTTCCACAGAACAGGGATACTGCAGCTTTTAGACAGACTTGTCTCACGGATCCAGGAGGAGTGAAGATCCTGAATGGTATTTTTTCCCCTTTTTCCCCTCCTTTCTTTTTTTTAAAAAAAAAAAAAAAAAAATAAAAAAAAAAAAAAGACAAAACCAAAAGAAAAAAAAAAAAAACAAACCCAAATCTCTATGTTCCCCCTGGCAAGAAGATCCCAGTCTGTGTTTAGGAGGAAGAGTAAAGTCTGGTTTTCCTTTCACTTCCTGTGCTTATCCATTTTATCCATGGTTTTGTTGGTTTCTGCAGGGCTCTGGTCGCCAGCGTTCATGTAGGATTTGTCTGCTATTTTTAATGCTTCATTTAGGTAGTTCTGGACGGATGTCATGGCAGCACAGATGGCAGCACTCCCAAAGCCATGTGTGATGAGGCTAAAATGAGTCAAACAGCCCTGGATGCCAGGGTCCAAGATGGGACTGGGTCTTGTGTTTCCAAGAGGAGTTCTGTCCTGAGTGAGGAGGTCTGTGAATTCCTTACAGATCTGCCTGCGGGACACAAAGGGATCACACTTTACCCCACCGTGGGAATTTATGCAAAAGCAAATCAATAAATAAAAAAAAAACAGTCTGTATCAAATATCTGGCAATTCCAGGGGAATTAGAGAAATTCAGTTCTGCCTCAGCAGCAGTGTCTAAAATTAAAGCCTGTTTATTAGCACCACTTTCTGATGAACCTTCTGTTATACCCACATCACCAAAACACTCTGCAAAATCATCTCCCACCTCTGGTGCCTGGCTGGCTCTGCATCATTTGCTCTACATTCTAAGGAGGGACTGGGAATTCAGTGCCAGTTTCTATGAGAACTCTCCCAGCTGCAGTGAAGTGATTTGGAAAGACTCGAGCAGCTGATCAGGGGATTCAATTTAGTTGTGTATGTTCTGTGGATATGCCCCCTTCAAGAGAGACTGAGGCCCTGATCCTGCAAACACTAACACATATGCCTGGCAAAACATGAGTGCTTAATAATGCTCCAGCATATGTTGTTTGCTGCTTGTAAATCTGTCCCCTTGAAGGGATTTCACAGGAGCTGAGCAATCTGAATCATCACTTGATCAGAATTTCTCAATCACAAACGTCCTCCAGATGATTATTTTTAGTGCCAATCACAATACCAATAACGAAAATACTGAGGAGCAGGAAGAGCAGTGCTCAGGAAAAATTACCATCACGTTCAAACTACAGGAAAGATATTAGATTTCTAAATTCATAAGGGCTATATTCTTGCAAAAGAAGATCTCTTACAGGAAGGCTGGATTCATTCAGCAACAGGAATGTGTTTTGCATGCCTGATCTGAGCACAAAGTTAGGGCTAACACTGCAGTTTAAGCAAACTCTTCTGAGCTCCTCTGCAGAGCAAAGGTGCTGTCAAACACAGGGAATTACATTGAACCCAAACCAGAAAACATCTCAGACCAGAACAAATCATGAACTGGAGCTCTGTTAAAGCTCAGTCTGGGAGAGGAACCTCAGCAGGGCGAAGGGAACAGCCAGCACTCCAGCCACCAGTTTAAGATAGGCTTAACACAGATATTTCCTACCAGGGACCTGTTCAGGACATGGTTTATTAACAGGTAGAAAGTGCCTGCAGAGCAGCCATAACAAAGCTTCTCCTCCTGGCCCTTCCTTCCCTCTTTGTCGAGGTTTGTAATAGGAATTTAGTTTTAAGCACAGGGACTTTCCACACCTACCAAAGGATGGCTTCCTGTGAACTATAAAAATCTTCAGCCATATTAGGGAAAAAGGGACTATCCAGTCCTCAATTCCCAGTGTCCCAGGGGAAAGCTTCGTGCTGCTACTGCCAAAGGCAGGCAGGAGGACACAGGAGGCAGGAGGGCTGGGCTGAGCTTCCCTTGCCCCCAGCACGGCCACCACTAGCTCTGCTTGGAGACACTGGGGATACAGAGATGAGTGAACCATCTCCTGCTCCAACCCTGGTCCACATTCCCAGGCCACACCTGCTCTCCAGATCCTCAGCCCTGTCAGACCCAGGGACACCTTTCCTTAGAGATACACTTGGCCAGGTATAGGACTTTTTCCTGACGATTTTACTACAGTTTAAAGCAGTTTGGACCCGCTCTGTTGTATTTTCTTTTGAGTTATCCTACAGGGTTGTTACTATTATTATTGATTCAGACTAAAATAGCTGCTGCCATAGTTGAACTCAAACCAAAACCAAAACAAAAAGAATTGCTTCATCTCCCCAGTCAAAATTACACATGAAAATGTACCAAACTGTCCCTCAGTCACAGATACTCGTGGTCAGACAAAAGCATGTTTAAAGGGCAGAGGGGGAATCCAAGCTGAAAACTTACTTTGCAGCAAGAAGCATGTTCTTCCTGTTTGCCATTTCATTGCGACCCATGTGTGGTCTGGTTAAATACTCAGCCACTGCTTTGGAAGGAAACTCTGTCTCACAAACATAGCCAAAGTCACGAGCAAGATGTACAGCTTCACCTGGTGAGGGTAAAAGAGTGCTTGTTAAATGGTGTAATATCTATTTATCAGAAGAAAATCAGGGGGATTAAGGAAAAAACCTGCTGCGGACTTAAGTGTATTCCTGTTTTAGAAAAGGACACTGTTACCACTGTATCACTCATTACCATTTTCAAATTGATGGATCAGTGTTTCTTTCTAAGTTTGCGTTGAGAAAAAAATATCTACATGGTGACTACTACAAAAGAGAATTCTCTTGTTTTTATACTAGAAAGAAAAACTCCTGTCTCTCTCCAGAATAACTGCATAGCAAAAACAAGAATTCAGTTGAGAACAAATTATCCACTGCTATTTAAGAGTCTCTGGCAACTAAATTCCACTTATATAATAAAAACATTTCAGTTTACTACATTTTCTACTTTTTCATAAGCATTTTTGTATAGAAAACAAACATGCAAGGTGTGTAACTAGACCACTTTTTCCTCATTAAAGCAATTTCATCAGGCTTACAAAAAAGGGATCGACATGGTCAGTGTGTTACCTGCAAGTCCCTGTGGGCACGTGCACACACATCAGCTCTCTGAAACCCAACTTCCAAGGAGAGCTTTTAAATGGAAGCTGCTGTATTACTGGAGCTGATGTATTAGTGAATTAGCATTAAAGGATTGTTAGATCATTTCTCACTTTTCATTTCAGTTGCTGCTTTTATTCCTGTTAAATTGTACCGCTACCAGGCGCTCCTTTAAACAGAAACACCAACCCTAAACCACACACAATATATATACACCCTTCACGTCAGCTTAACTGACAGAGGGTCCACAGAACATGGTACAGATTAAAGGGGCTCCAGTTTCCTATCAGGAAGTCAAAAGCTATAAATCTCACTTTATATGCTTGTTTATTAGAACAGCTTCTGAGGATACCACTGAGGGAGGGCCAGGCAGTGGAGTCAGCTGCCCCAGACTTTTAAAGTTCCTCAATAAGGAACCAAACCCACTAATGTGAGGAGTTTCACACCTTTTACCATCCCTGCACGCACCTTTGCGAAACCCAAAACAAACTTAAGAAACACAGAGTGGACAAACATGCCTTTGGAACATCTTGGCATGTGGGAGAGTTGCTCCATCCCTTCGATGGAGCCGTGAGGAAGAGGAGCATTGGCTGGGTTTGTGTGAGCAGGGCTTAGCGACCAGGTTTGGAGGGAGAAGGGGGACAGGAGTCCCTCCAAGGCAACACCACTGTTAGATGGTACAACATCCCCATCACACTCACTTTCAAATAAACAAAAAGCTCTCTATTACTTGCATTGACCTTCTAGCCTTTCCATGCTTTGCCTAGAGGAGAAAAGCTGTACACCAGGGAAAAAAGTTTATTTTTAAGACACGTTCAAGACTGACCTTCCACCAAAGATGTCAATAATGTCACGTTTGCAGCTTTCCTTCTACCAGCAGGAAGATTCAAGCCAATTTTATCCAGTTTTTCCCTTAATGATCTGCCACCATTTTTAGATTTGGCTCTGTAATTAAAGAAACAAAAAAGGGCCTTATTTATCTTGGGGGAACACTTCTTTCTCAGATGAGAAATTCCAGTTACTGACATTCAATAGGGTTCCACTGAGGTGAAGATAAAAAACAGGCTCTTTTCAAGTGACCTACTTTTTAAATGCTGTATTACAAACCAGCCAGGATGAAACACAGCAGGTCAAAATCAAAATGTTTCAGACTGCACCACTGAAACCAACAGCTGTAGAACAATGACAAGCCAAATTAAGTGTAAGTAAAAAAGGACATATAAAATGTCCTTGTAATGATTAATCAGGACCTCGAGATTTAATTAAAAAATTATTCCATGGGGAAACAGATTGTGTTGAGAATAAGACAACTCCATGAGCTGGTTTTGAGACAAAAAAAAAATTAAAAAAAAAATCAACTTTAAACACAGAACGAGAATTGCTGTCAGAACTGTTAATAGCACTTCTCGAGAGGTAGCAGAAGTGCAAAGAAGTTTTATTTCCAAAGCCTATTAGGATTCAGTGTCGTTGGGCTGCTTAAGAATCAGTAATTCGCTAAAAGGCTTTCTTAGCTCCTCGTTATGCTGATCTGGCTGCTCACACACCCCGGCACAAGGGAAAATCAAACAATAGACACGGAGGGGATGTTCGGAAGGGCAGTGCAGCCTACCTTCTGAGGACTCCTCCTAGCAAAGAGGCATTGAGACACTCCGGGGGCGAGAGCCGCCTCTGCACCTCTGCTACTGTCACTTTGTATTTCGACGTGGAGCTCAGGAGGGAAAGTCTCCCCGGAACGGAACAAAACACTTCGTTGGGGTTTATGACCACCCCAATTAATCCATCCTTTTGGCAGGGGAGGCTCAGAGCACTGTTTTTCGTTAGGGAAATGGGACCTACGGGAGGAGGAGGGAAAGCAGGTATTTTATAAAAAGGAAAAATAAATAGGAAGTGGCAAGTGAATTTCCTTTCTATAAAAGCAACCCAGAAGACAGGATTTCGTTTGGCATTAAATGCTCACACGACTGACTCCCGTCCATCTGCAGCACAGGGACGGAAAGGTCCCCACAACTATTCCTGACCAGCTGGATTTTGCCACTGGATTCCAAGGAGCTGCCGAACACGACTAAGAACGCTTTTCAAGGCGCACAAACCCCACATCTCTGAAGCAGCAGGCTGCAAGTTAGCAAATCCGTGCTTTTGAAAAGCCCGACACAAGTACAGACTCCAAATTAGCATCCTTCAGCTACTGCCAAAAACTCCTTCCGAGCCGGGGCAGGGAGAAACCTCCCAGCTCCCGCTGGGGTTCATCTTCCACCTCGCACACGCAGATTTAAGAAACCGCCTTTGGAATTTAATCCCAACAAATTCATAACAGACAGGACAACAGAGAACGATGCAGCCCAGGGGAGAACCGAAAGTAAAGCGCTGCTCGGTAATTGCTTCAGCCTTAAGGTGAAGAGCGACAACAAAGGCTTTGGAAGGAGCAAACCACCGATCCAGCTTTTCCATGCCCTTGTGAATGCACCCAGTTCACCCAGTTTATGTCCTGCTGGCTCAGGGCACCGAGCGAAAGGGTTAAAGGGCTGAGATCGGCCCCGCTCCCGCAGGGGGAAGATTTGTCAGTGGTGCATCTGACAGCGAAATTATTCTCCCATGAGCTAAAGGCAGCAATCAGCGCTCTGACACACGCTTCTGCTTTTCCTCAGTTAGGTATTTGTTTGAAATCTTCAGAGGAAACTTACACTGATTTTTTTTTCTTAAAGCACAGATTTGTTTAAAAACAAAAGCAGGGGAAAACACTAAATGACTGGAAATTGAGTCAATACGCCTTCCTCCTTTCTCAAAACCTCAACTACAAACCAATTTCGATTAACATAAAGCCGAGCAGGCTTCTCTGAGTGAACTCGTTCCCTTCTCAACTCTTGCAAAGAAGTTTAAAAAAAAAAGGGAAAAAAAAAATCCCCTGTCTTCGAGTGCTAGCAGCAACAAAAAACCCACACACAAACAAAAAAAGCCCCGTGTCACTTTACACACACATAATTCCAGGACAGATTAAAATCGATTCAAGGTCCTGGTTTCGATTAAAGCCCCAACACAAGAGCACACGAAGGGGGACAAGCCGGTGTCCCTAAGAGGAGTCTCGAACCCCGGGGCAGCCCTGGGGGTTTGTCCCCACCGCCACCTTCCCTCGGACAGCCTTAGAAAAATCCAGCGACTGAGAGAGCGAAATAAAAAACTCGTCCGCCCTCCCGATTCCAAAGGATCCGTCTCCATAAAAATAATAGGGCGTCACTTCACCGGTGCGTCATTAAACTTTTAACTATTGACAAGGGAAAGTAAAACTGCGGTGCCACCTTACTGACCTTTTCTAATGACTGTCTGGTCATGCATTAGTAAGTGTTGATCTTCCACATTCTGGAAAGAGAAAGGGGGAGAAAGTTTCGCACCTTTGAAGACCTGAGAGGGGGGAAAAAGCCGGGGGGGACTTTTGGGAAACCCACCCCCTCCCCGCGCGTCCCCATTTTAAGGGCCGCAGGGGACAAAAGGCGGATTTCTCCCCACGGACGAGGCAGGCAGAACCGGGATGTGCAGAAGGGGACACGGACCCGGCTCCGCACCCGGGGAGCGCCTGTCCCGCTCGGAGCGGCCCGAGGGGTGGGGGATCCGGGGGGTCCTTACCTGCACCTCCTCCATCTGGTGAGCCATGTCGTGCAGGCCCAGGTTATCGGCCAGCGCCGAGGCGTCCAGCCCGTGGCCGTGGGGCAGCAGGAGCTCGGAGCGCCGGTAGGTCTCCCGGCGGCTGCCGGCGGAGCCGCTCTCCAGCGCCGAGAGGTGCGGGACGAGCCCGGGGCGGCCGTGCGGGGCGAGCCCCGCAGGGTCCTGGCTCTGCCGGTTCGGCCAAGCGCTCTGCTGCTGGCTGGGGGGCGGCGGCGGCGGCTGGTGCAGGGGGTTGATGGAGAAGGGGTCCCCGAGGTGCGAGTAGGGGTCGCTGGACTGGGAGTAAGGCAGCGGCTGGTACGGGGGCGGAAAGTAGGGGGGCTGGAAGTCGGAGGCGCCCGAGTGGGAGAGCGGCGGGGCCGGGCTGTACAGGTGCTGGCTGACGGCCGAGAGGTGCGGGAGCCGCGGGTTCCCGTTGCTGCTCCCATCGTGCCGGTCCTGGAAGGCAGAGGGGTGGGAGAGAAGGGGGAGGCCGTCAGTGGGGGCAGCTGGATTCGGGGACACGGCGAAACGGGCCTGCGGGCACTGGGGAAGGAGAGAGGAGAGCTGAGAGGCGCCCTGCTCCTGCCCAGGGAAGTCTGCTCTTTGTAGGGCACTTCGCGGAAGAAACCGGCCCCACTTCCAGGGAAGAGACTTGTTACAAACCAGTTCTCGCTGCTCTGCTCATCGCAGCTGCACCAGACCAACCCTCCCGCTTGGGCAAGTCATCGGAAGAATCATTAAAATCAGAAGAATTCAAATCACCGACGCAGCCCCATTTCCGCCGCGCTGCCCTGGCTGGGGAGGAGATGCCGGGGCCGAGGATCCGCCGCGCTTGGAGCGAAAGGCCCTGGGCATCTCAGGCCAGGGGTCTCCGGCACCCCCATCCCTCCCACCCCCCGAGGCCCCGGGAGCCGCCCGGGACGGGGCGCCCGGCTGTGCCCGACGGCGGCGGGGCGGCTGTGCTGCCTCCAGCCGTCCCATCGCTGCTTCTCCCCCAGTTTCCAGTCTCAGCAGTCAAAGCTGAAACATCTACATTGATCTGATCCAGGGATTTAGCAGCTTCTGGCTTCACGGTCATTAAAATAACAGGGCTAGTTAATAAGAGGTGAATGGGGTCCCAATGGAGCGTGAAGCGGACACTGCAGCTAATCTGTAGGAGCCGAGCAGGCGGACCGGGGTCGGGGGGGGGGGGGGGAAAAGGGGGGCACGGGGGGCAAGGGAGACACTGTGGGGCACAGCCACTTTCGGAGAGACCAAAACCCAAGAGCACCTCGCGGCGGGAGGGAGCCGCTCCCCAGGAGAAAAAAGGTGGGAAGGAAGGGTTCGCCCTGCCCGGCTACTACCTGCCTGCTGGCCGGCCCCTCTGCATCGCCTGCCCCAGCGAGACCCGCTCCGGGAACCCCCGGTCCCGCACGGCGCTGCTCCACGGGCGCGGGATGCGAGAGCTCGGGTCTCCCGGGCGGGGCTTTCACGCCAAAAGACTCGTTAAAAAAAAAAAAAAAAAAACCAACCAAACCAAAAACAAAAAACAAACAAAAAAAAAAAAAACCCACAAAAAACCACACACAGACCAAAAAAAAAAAAAAAAACAACAAATAACCACCCAAAAAATGGTATGCAAATTTTACTGAATTTCTTCAACAATGTTTACAGTTCAAATAACAGAAAGGATGCAATCCTACAAGTGATCACAGACGTGAGCCATATAGGCAGAATTACAACCCAGCTTTGAATTTACTGGGATACCTGCAAACTTCTTCCCCATCTCTTCATACACAAAGCTGCTCTAGAAGAGCCATTCTTTTATTTCTGCAGGGTAGTATGTTCTTCAGTATGACCCAATAAAGACTAGATTTCTCAATAAAGTGTATTTATTTCTAGAGGTATTAATTTATTTAAAATAAATAAGATCTGTTACCAAAGCTGGTGTAAATGGGATTCATTTTGGGTCATGTTAGAAGATTAAAAGATAAGTTTCTATATTTTAGGCAAATTTTCTGTCTGTCATGTTGAGAGTAACACACACAGGCCGCAATGCCTTTAGCTCAGGCTGTAGTTGTCAAAGCTGTGTGAATTACTGCAAGGCTGCAGTGCCACCAGCAGTGGCAGCCCCCAAGCCCCTCCTGATTTGGACAGCATTTTCACCACTTGTCCTGTACCAGCACTTGTCACTGCATCCTCACCGAAGCCACAAGACTGGTACACAAGATGAGCGTAGAAATTCATTATTATAGAGCACATCAAAGATCCCGAGCTCAGAAGAGACTGGTATTTCATGGTATACTGCAATCTTACTCTTCCCAATGTATTACTTTCTTTCCTCATCAAACCAGCAGAGATAACTCTTTCTGCCCTGTATGCTATACCTGCCCAGTTCCTCTTAAAATATTTAACTAGTTCATTAGAATAAAACAAGAGGAATTGCTTTTAGCTTGTTTTTACTTGAAATATAACCTTTATCAGATTAAAAAAAAATACATATTTGCCTGAAGGCAAAATGTATGTAGACATCAGCCTTTAACAAAAATTACCATCTTTAACTGCCCCTTAGAACCTTAAAGTATCACCAAACCCAAATATCTCAACTAATCATTTTCTCACAGCGTTTTTGATCACAGGCCTGATTCTTCCTCACTTACAGCTGGATATAAGCATGAAACCAGGATCCGCGAAAGCTCTGCTTAAAGCAGTACAAACCAAAAATTTAATGGAAAATTAAATCAGACTAAATGCACATGGAGAACAAAACCTATAAATTATGTCCATTGACAGTCAAGAAATCTTAAATGAATTATCCATAATAAAAATTCAACAATATTGTAAAAATAATTCTTTGAGGGAGCCAGAGCAGAAAATTATAGGTACAAAGTTAGGAGGTGGGACATTCTTCAATTTATACTTCCACTATATTCCTCCCTGTATTACATCTATGCTCTAAATAGCTTTCAAATAATATCCTGAAGAAGGGTGCCACAATGCTGATAAGTTTTATGAGCATCACCATCCTTTTAACAGTGACATAGACATGTCTAATTCAGCTCGTCACCACCAGAAACACTCAGTCTTCTAAACCCCTCTGATCCACAGTTCCACCTAAGGTCACAATTTGGACTGAAGATTCATCTATGGTCCACCCTCTATTATTAAGCTTTTTTCCTGTTTTCTTTTGACCTACAAAATAGCTTTATTACTGTCAGCAAGGGAAGATGTTATCTACTCTCTGGTTGTAATAGCATCTAGTTCCTTAGAATTGGACTCAGCTCCATGCCGCCCTAAAAGTAAGCTAGCCAGTGTTATAAAACTGAAATAGCCATATCAACTAATTAAATTATAGCAGCAAAAGCTGTAATGACTGTATAGTAGAGTGATCCTTCAATCTTTTTTTAATCAAAAGCTTCTTTTCTAGGAAAAGGTGATCAAACAAAACTCAGGACATACTTTGAAATTTATTGCCTTCTTTCACAGAGTGAACTGATAACAGAGAACAGCACATACGAAGAAAATAACTTTACTAGCCATTTGTTTGGTTGGTTTTTTTAAGTCCTATGTTTGTTACTTATTTTGCCTTATTGTATTTACGTACTAGAGTTCTAGCGTTTTGATTGCTTTTGTCAGTTTTGCAATCAGGCTGATCATTACCTGGCTACTTGAAGTTTCTATATGTTGTTTTTATCCAGCAAACACTAGAAAATTCATTCTCATTAAAGACATGACAGGATCATTGGAATGTCCCTCTGACATTGTGGTTTTAATTTGCACTTTGAATATTCTATCATGCTTCCTGTGGACCTCTTAAATGAGCATTTCCAGGATCTGTGCTGAGTGATGGTTGCTGAAATGAAGCAACTTGTTCAGTAAGTATTGACAAGAGTCAAGCAAGGAGAAATTTCATCCAGACTGGATGACATAAACCAAGTATTTTCAGTAAAAGTTAATGAGATTTCATAATGTAACCACACTACCTGCACTGACAAGACATATCTTAGGAAAGTTGAAATTTCATTATTTTTAAAACTTTCTTTTTAATTAAATATATTTAAACATATATCTGTACTTTTAAGTCTGCCTCAGTAAAAGAAAATTGTATTTCCCTCTGGAGACAAGAGCTATCCCTCTTTTCATACCTGCTTCTCTGGAAAATTCACTTTCTTCATTAGGATATGTGTTTCCAATATGTCTTGTACTTTTCAGTTCTTGGAATCACAGTGAAAACAATTTTAATAATGAGGGAGCAGTTGGACAAGCGAGTTTTCACTGCTCAGTGCTGGCAATCAAAAAAAAAAAATACAAACCACAACAACCAAACACCACCAAACCCACACCAAGCAGCAGTTTTTGTCTTGTATCTGCCATGGTCATGTTTGCTGCTTTTTGGAAACCAAACAAGGGTCTCCTTCAAAAGTAAAGGCCCACCAGTTGTCATGAATGACTCAAGGTCAAAAGAAAGCAGAAATATAGTTCCCAGTGAAGAAGACAGATAGAAACTGAGGGATAGGCATACAGAAAAATGTATTTTAAAAGCACCAAGACTGAAGTCAAGTTCTAAGTAGAATAGCCAGGAAGTCCTACTCTGGAATTAAAAATAGAAAATAATGCATTGTATAAAGTGTCTAGGGAATAAAATTTGCACATGCAGTAGGACATGCCTCAACCACTGAATCAGTCATTTGCTCTGCACAAACCTGTCATCACAGTACCTGTGCAGATGCCATGAATCAACTGTACAAATACTAGACTGAAAGATGCCACAGAATAGTGCTGGAGCTTGGGAAAACTCAGGAAGGTTGAAGAGCATTTTGTAGGACAAGTGGTATTACAAGCTGGAAATAAGCATCTTTCTTTCCTTCCTGGAATAAAAGATGAAAGCGTTCTATACATTTTATGAGGAAACAGAGGGTCACAGTCTCAGATTACAGTGGGAAAAACTTTCTGAAATAATCAGCTTTCTCTTCTGCTGACGTTCTGCTGGGGTACATCATCCCTGTGCCTGCAGAATGAGAATCTCAAGACTCTTCTCAGCTCTGCCAATTCTGTCTTTCTCTGATGCTGCTTTACAGCGGCCTCCTCATGTGGAATTAGCCGTTGCAATCAATAAACCTTGGTAAGAGATTAGTGGTTTTTTGGCACAATAAAAGGTACTTCAACATCCTGGCTTTTTTAATCCATGCTGCCTTCCAGGCACTTTGCTATTCACTCAAAGCATATTATTTTTCTTTGTCTTTAACATCTGTTACTTTTTACTGTTTGTAACAGGATATGAAATGTTAGGGGGAAAAATCCTTTTTCAGAATTCCATAGTTCTTGCTTCCAAAATGTTTTGGTTTTCTACATTTTCAGGGTGGCAGCTGATGAACTTGCTGCTTCAAAATTTTTTTGTTTGTTTTTTTCACAAGCTTGACACCAGACTGATGCTAGACCTGAGAACCTTAAGCACTCATGAGAACCTGCTCCGTCTTCAGTGAAAGATTGCCTCTCTCAAGCAAACAGAGTGATGAACTATACACAGTGCTTTCTGTGACTGAAAGCCATTTCCTCCTTGAACTTTGGCCAAAATCCTTATCAAAATATATTTTGCAAATAGATAAATACTGAAGGCAAGAATGACGTAGTAAGCTTTTCTGGTGAGGAACTACTTCAGCTACAGAAATCTGAGAAGAAACTGAGCATTCATCAATTTGACCTTAAAAGCACAGGGAAAAGTGGAATAATTCCAGGTGAATATTAAAATTAAATGAACCTGAATGGAAAACATGAAATACACCAGTGATT
>JAWWEW010000051.1:12389396-12407670 GCA_035583185.1 Anabacerthia variegaticeps
GGGGCTTTCACGCCAAAAGACTCGTTAAAAAAAAAAAAAAAAAAAAACCAACAAAACCAAAAACCAACCAAACAAAAAAAAAACCCAAGAAAAAAAATTTAAAAAATTTTCTCACCTCCAAAGGGGAAAAGAAAAAAAAAAAAGGCAAAAAGCCGACCGGGGGGCTTGGGGCCGGGCAGACCCCGGCCGGCGGGGAGGCGGGAGGGACGGGCCCCGGCCGGGAGGGCGCGGGGGCCGCGGAGCTCCGCGCTGCCCCACGCCGGACCCCCCTTCCCCACGGCCGCCCCCTCCCCGCGCTTCTCACCTCGCAGTCCTCTTCGTACTTGACATTATCTGCTAGTTTCCACAACATGGCGTCCAGCGTCCAAACCAGGTGTGCGGTGCCGAAAACAGACGAGAGCTCAGCCCCCCCCCACGGGCGGTAAATCCACGTCGGCGCTGGGGAAGAGGAGCGGCCCCCCGGACGGAGCTCAGTTGGCAGGCATGAAGGCAGCTGACGGACTAACCCTCCGCGCTTATGGTCACTCGGGTTTTTTTCCCTGCCCAGACGCCCTTAATGGCAATAGGATTATCCTAACTCCTCCCCAGGGATGGCTCGGGCGCCGCGGCCGCCAGCCACTCAGGAGGGAGCGCGCAGCCCCAAGCCACTCCTTCCGCGCCCGCGGAGGGGCGGGCGGGCAGCGCGGAGCCGCGGGAGCCCCCGCAGCGCTCAGGGCACGGGGGGCCGGTCCCACCCCGCGGGGAAGGGGTCATGCGTGGGCATCCTCCCGCTCCCACTGCAGCGAGGCTTCCCCGAGTCCCCCCACGTGTTGGAGTTTTATTTTATTTTTGGGGGGTGTGTGTGCAGGTAGCGTTGGGTGTCCCCCGCTCCCCCACGCGTGGAAGGACTTCGCCGAACCCCGCGTGGGCCGGCGCAGCGCCGGTGCCCCCACACGGGGCGGGTGCGGCGGCTTTTGGGCGAGATAAACTCGGGAAAAGTCCTCGTAGCAAAAGCGAGAAAGTCCGAGCGCAGACGGGGCTTCATTTGCATAATTGTCAAGAGTTTGAATTACTGATTACAACTTGTAAGCTACCAATGTTTAGGGTATAATTTACTTAATGATCCGACACGATTATTGCAGTGGTGTTGAATCCCCGGTGGGTAAAGCAGCCCTGATTCAGCGTCCCCGAGCCGGGCTCTGTGAATTGTGCGACTGGTTCCTCGCATCATCTTTTTATTTTTTTTTTAATTTATTTATTTTTTTAAACGAAAATCCCGCCTGTCTAATCTTTTCGCGCAAACTCGGGGCTGGGGAAGCAGGTGGGAGGTGAGACAGGGAATTTCGGACGCCGTAAGCACACTTTCATCTAAGGTTAGAAAATACTTCCCTGCCAAATTGCTACCTTTCTGCAGGCATTTGATCTATGCAGTTATGTGTGTCAGACAAAATGAACATCGTTTTCAAAAGCAACGACTTCTCCCAGTGTTTTAAGGTGCATCCGGATCACTGCTCATTTACATGAGAGGAGCAAGTGTTTGTTTATTGTGGCAGGGACAAAAGCTGACCCTGGACGGTTCTGGCTGCGGAGATCTCGGCTATCAGTGCCCGGGGACGAGCCGCCTGAGAGCTACTATTAAAGGCCCGAGATAGACCCACGACTGCAGATTATACCAGTTCACTCTTCCCTCGCTTTTTTTCCCCTGAAGCTCAGGGAAGAAAAATACGCAAAACCAGTAAATTAAAAAAAAATTCCAAACGGCAAACATCATCCGACTAAATGAATGATCTAAAAATAAACGCGAGGCGGACGGGGGTGCTGGAAGTAACTGTTGGAGGTGTTATCTGCCTTATCAAGCACGCAGGTGCTGATTTGCAGCAGTTGCATTAAGCCCATCATCAGCAGCGACTCCGCATTATCATTTTTGGTGGAGTCTCTATTTATTTTTTTTTAACGACGGTGTTTTTCTTCCAGGGATGTTTCTTTGAAATGCAGTTCGCGACGATTATTAGCGAGTGTTGCTTGCACTGCTCCTGGCGTCATTAAGACTAGGAATCTAAATAATAAAATACAGGGGGAGCTTAAAGTTCATTTGTATTAAAGGGACAAGATGGATTTAGAAAGAAACGAGGAAGGGAACCGTCCAGCTTCCCGCCTTTGAGATCAACTCTTCTTCCTTCCAAAGGATTGTAGCAATGTCGGTTATTTTTATTATAACCTCAGAAGCCAGATTTTCTCTGCTCAGAAATGTCATACTGAGAAGCGCACACGATTTTATAATTTTTTGCAATAGTCAGTGCCTGAACACCTCCGTTTTGGTGGCCAAAATCGCGAAGATGAATTCTGGTTCTTATTATTTGTTGTGTATATAAGTATAATATTTATAAATAGAAGCGTGGAAGACGATGAGGGACTTAAAAGGAATTACCTAAACAAGGCGACCAAAATAAGCACTTGGCTTGGTAGAAAACACACCAAGAAAGCAGAGAAGAGGCTGAACACGACAAAGTTTGAGACAAACTTTCCTCAACATCCACTTGCGCCTCGGTCTCTGCTCGCAGCAGCGGCCGCTGCCAGGGACGGGCGCAAGTCTGGGCTCTGCGAGGAGCACACGGGCAGGGCAAGGCGAGGGACGGGAAGAGAAGGGCAGGAAGGCAGGGCAGGGGCGGGCACTGCCCGCCGCCTCCGCGGGTGCCCGGCCCGAGAGCTCGGTCCGCTCCCGGCAGGTGATGCCGCCCCGGGGCGAGCGCGGCCCCTGCCCCGGGTGCTTCTGTCGAGGGATGCTCCGCTGAAATGAGCGGCCGAGCATCTCGGCAGATCGGCTCGGGTCTCTCCCGAGGGGTTAGGGAGCGGGATAACCCTCCCTGAGCCGCTCCCTCTCCGGAGCGCGGCTTTCCGCAGCCCTCCGCGGCTCCGCGCAAACCGAGGGAAGGGGCGGCGGGCGGGCCGGGGGTCCCTGCAGAGCCCTCCGGCAGCTGCGCCCGGCCGCGCCCTCCCTCGCCCGGCTCGGCTCTCCATTTCCAGGGAAGTCCCGGGCACGGGGAAGGCGCAGGGCTGCTGCGGGGACACGGAATCTCCTTGGGCACTCCTCTGAGACACGGGGCAGAGGGCTGCAGGGACCCAGCAGCAGCTAGGGACGTGGCTCCTGACAGGTGGCGGCTTTTATTTACTTATTAAAAAAAAATAAATTAAAACATATACAAAAAAAAAAAAAGGATGCCCTTACTTTTTTACTTTGGGGATATCCCCTGTTTCCAAGGAGAAGGGCTGTCTTGCTTCCCGGGGTCTTAGTTGCCCCGCACACCTCTTTTGACGACGATGCAGTTTCCCGGGGGGGACCACGAAGCACCCCCAGGTGTGAACACGCTTCGGGAGGGGAGCCAGAGCCCACTGCTGAGCCTCTGTCACAGGCAGTAGTTTTCCTATTTGGCAGCAATTAAAAGAGAGCGTGGGGATGCTAATTAGTTACATCCCTCTTCCTCTAAAAATTATTTAAACACACGCATATCTGTATTGTTAATGAGGCTGCAGCAACCTGTCCGGATTGTCGCCTCGGCTCCTGCAGAGCTCTACAAAGGGAGCTGCTGCTGCCCCGCGGGCCCGGGAGACTCCGCGGAACTTCCACACCGCCTGGGCGGGGAGGGGCGGAAAGCGGGGTGTCCCCCCCATCCCAACCCACCCCATCCCACCCCACCCCTCCCCGTGGGGCGAAGGCAGCCCGGAGGGGCCGGACCCCCGCACACAGCCCGGAGTTTTGGGGAGGGGGGGAGGCAGAGGGAGGACGGGGGGGCGCAGGGGGAGTCCCCGGGACAAGTGCCGCGGTACGTACTTGCCAGTCGATCCTCGCCAGCAGAGCCACGGGCCGAGCGGCGCCCGCAGCTGGGCGCGGAGGGGCGCGGAGCGGCTCCCGCGAACCGCATCCTCCCGCATCCCCCCGCATCCCCCCGCCTGGCCGCCCCCTCCCCAAACCTGGCCGCCCCCCTTCCCGGGAGGGCACCGAGAGGGGGTCCCTCCGCCGCGCACGGCCGTGCCCCGCTGCTGGACCGATCCCACCGGCCGCGGCAGAGCCGGGACATTTTAAGGAGTTTTTTTCCCGCTGATCCGCCGTTTCTCCTCCCTTTACGGCGCCCCGGGGGATGGAGGGGGTGAGGGGGGAGGCGGTGTGTGTCTGTGCGTGTGTTTCCCCGTGGCTGCTGGCACCGGGAGCATCCCTGAAATCCCTGACTGACGGCAGCCTCTTCCTCGCCCTCAGCTGTGCCCCCACGGGGGAGCAGCGGCCGCTCGGGAGCCGCTGGTTGAACCGCACAGCCCCGGGCTGCCAGCACCGCCCCCGAGGCTCCCGCAGCCCGGGGCTGGCAGTGCCCACAGGGGCTCGGGGCACCCGCACCGCTCTGCAGGCTGTTCAGGGCCAGGTTGGACGGGCCTTGGAGCAACCTGGGCTAGTGGGAGGTGTCCTTGCTCGTGGCAGGGGGTGGAACGAGATGGTGTTTAAGGTTCCTTCCAACCCAAACCATTCTATGGTTCTACGGCGGTATTAGGGGCTGGCCCTCGTCGGGGCTGTGACAGATTCCCTTCCCAGCTCCCCGCCTCAGGTTCCAGCCCATTTCTGCAGGAAGCGAGAAGAAAGCATGTCCACACTGAGGCTACTGTTTTCCCCAACCTATTAATTTGCTTAATAAACAGGATTCCAGCTATGTTTTCTTCCTGCTCCTTCCCCCTGGAGCTGGAGCAGCAGAGTCCCCTGGCCATGGTGTGCCATGAGCCTGCAGCAGAGGGGATGTGTAGCAATTCCCGGGCAGAAGCGACAGGCTTTGGCACCGGGAGCTCTTGGGCCCTGGGTCAGATGCTCCATGGCATGTGGCAGAGGTTCAGCAGGGCTCTGCAGCTGCCTCAGGCTCCTGCAAAGGAGTTTCTCTCTGGCTTTTGTACACAAGAAGTTCTGCCGAGCTGGATGGTTTGCGGCAGGAGACAGGTACCTGGGAGAGAGAGAGTTCACACGAGCCTGCCTGCAGCCACAGCATGGGACAGGGGAGAGGAAGATCCAGATTCCCAGCCTGTCCCTGTCCTTGAGGCAGGGGATGACCACAAATATGACAGTAGCTGCATTTACCTCAGTCTCCTCATTCATAAAACAAGGATTATAATCCCAGTGCTGTCAAGAGCTGGATTCTACTCTGCTGGGACCAAGAGAGAAGTGAGAGCCATGATCCCCAAGCCCCTTCCATCCTGAGGTACTTCCTCAGGGCTCTGAACATTTTGCCTGCAGTAATGTGATCATTCCATTCTAGAGAGATGCTCTAATTTTTTTTTTATTCCCTCCTTTTTAAGTCCATCAGGAGCAGCAGTACCGTAACCTTCATTGCTGTTAGCCAGACTGTTGTTCTAAAGAATCCCATGGGTTAAACCAGCTAAAAAGCATTTCAAATACACAGAAATGAACTGAAAAAAACACTGGTCAGCACAATTCAGGCTGTAGTTAATAGAGGTCCTTCAATAGGAGCTTCCCGTTCCTTCTGCCCTTTTAGAAAAAGGAGCAAATGCTGTCACTGAGCTACATTTGCACTGTAAAAACACCTGCCATGAGAGGCTCTCTTCATCCCTCCCTCTGCTCCCAGGGTACACGAAGCCTACACGATACCTTAAATGATGCACCATCTTCTAAGAAAAAAAGTTGCTGAGGCCCAATGGTGATGGTTTGGGGAAGGTTCCTCTATGGACAGAGATGGGCATCAGGCACAAAGGGTCTTTTCCATCCCCAGCTGTGAGGGATCCTGCCACCTTTGTACCTTCAGGGACTCAATCAAGTGTGCTAAGTTTAAAATCCTAATCGATAAATAATCCAAATGCTTTCCAAGAGTGTTTTGAGCACCATATAAAGCAGAGATGCAAACAGTACCTGTGCAGCAGGGAAGGAATTTACAGACAAGTCAGTTGCCTTATTTCTAGTTACCTTTCACTCTTCAGTCATCTTAAAGGGGTGATGAAATCAGTAAACTGACCTCGATGTCAGGGAAATGGGTCATGTGAGTTGAAGCTGAGGATTTTCCCTGTAGGCAAGTTAAATAACTAAAGAAAACAAATTCAGTTACTCTTACACTTCCATAGTCCAGTTTCTTGAAAATTCCTAATCCTTCTAAATAGCCAGTCTCTCCCAGAGTTCTCCATCAAACTCAAATGGACAAAATCGGTAACTGTATCAAAAATGAAGGAAATGTGGCAACGTGGCTCCAGTTCCCTCCTTTGTGGTGTTCTCCATTGCTGGTACACTGGTGAGCTGAAATTCCATTGCAGGGCAAGATGGAGCAGAGCTGTGTGGGGATAAAAAAATGAACTGGTAAAAATTACATCAGTCAGAACTCTGCACCTAATGCACTCTGCCCATGACAATCATGTTAATGAGGTACCAGTGCAGGGCTGTCAGCATTATAAAATATTAGGTGCCAGCAAACACCTCCAAATTCTCCCAAACCTGCTCCAAGCTGTGTTCTCAAGGACGTGATTTTGGTTACTGTGGCAAACATATGCAGGTGCTGGGTGTTTTATTAATGGATCTGTTTTTTCCATGCAAAACTTCATACAGCACTACTGCTGCAAAGGCACCAAGGAGATACTCTGAGGTGAGAGAATTCACACTACTTAGAAACCTCTTATTCATGTTTGCCTAATTGTGTGCAGGTATGACTGCAGAAGGACACAGACTTGGGATGTCCAGGTTATTGTTCTTGTGTTAAAATCCTTCAGTTCAAATCAAATGCTGAATTCAGGCAGCATTTCGGGCATCTTCATTTCTGGGCTTCCAACTTCCCCTCTGCCATCCCTTTCCCCTCTGCCTGCACAGAGGCACCGATGCTCCAAGACTTCCCAGACTGGGATTAGGCAGCTCTGGCTCTCCACATCTGATCCCCAGGTCTTTCTTTTCCCATGCCACATTTCTACCCTTTGGAGAAGTGAGAAGTGCCCAGTCCAGTCCAGAGAAGTTTAAGTGCTGTAACAAAGGTATTTGCTGGATTTCCAACTTCTGACATAGTTGTTTTGTGAGAGAGCCAGGAGTTCCCATCTCATGGGATTTGGGAGCCACAGTCCAGACACCACCAGGCAACACAGTGCAAGCAGCTTTAAATCTCCCCCTCCTACTACAAAACTCCATCAGTGGAAAGCACAAAGTCAATACAAATTCACTCTACCAATGCAAATGTATTAAAAATGAAGCTGACATTAACTTGCAGCAATTTTACACTGCATGAAGTGTCTTTTGCCCACACCATTGCAGCTTGACCTGGTCCATCGTGCTGTTACCAAAACCAATCACAAAAACTCCAAAGCTGATGCTAACCACGTGCTTTGACTGACTCAGCAGAAAGGCAGTCCTGGGTTCACACCTGATCCAGATCAAATTTGTACTGTTAGATGGCTTGGTTGTCCACAGAGCTGGGATTATCCATGAGCCAGAAGCTGAGGGAAGCCTTGGAGGGGATGTGAGAAGAGCTGCTCTCTCCCTGCAGGACACAGGGAAGTTTTGCTTTGGGGACTCATGGAGCAAGGGTCTGTCAAGGAACAAGAGGGATCCTGAAGCACAGGGAAGGCAGTTTTTACACGGGAGAGTTGAATCAGTGCAAGACGGATGGTGCCTTTGAAAGCCAGCCCTGATGCTGAGAGGAGAGGAACGAGGTCACCACTTCCTTGTGCTGGGCTGCATTAGAATTGAAAACAATCACAGCAGCGAAACAAAACCAGCTCAGCTGAACAGATGCAAATCCAGCGGCAGACACGGGCTCAAACCAGGTCAAGCTGCACCCATGCAAATGACGGGTTAGGTTAGCCCAGAGCACAGCGAGGTGTCCACGCCGAGGGTGTGTGTGCTGGGGAGCTGCCAGGGTGACCTGGGCCCGGGCTGTCGGGCAGGGCTCGCCCAGGGGCAGCCTGGCAGATGCCCCGTGCAGGCTCCAGGTCCCCTCGCATCTCTTCCCTCCTCGGAGACTCTGCCCATGCAGCTCCACAGCCAGGCTGCAGAGACTCGGTAGCCCGAGGGGAGATTTGCCAGTAGAGCCAGCCCGATAAAGCGCTCCCCTTGTGTAAACACAGAATACACCAGCTAAAGTGCTCTTCTGTCAGCGTAGCTTATCCCGGCACGGTTTTGCCAAAGGAATCCTCGCTCGCGTTTCAGCGAGGCTGTAAATCTGCTGTAGCAGATGTGGTTGGGAGCTGCTCACAGCAACATCACCGCAAACAGCACGAATCTCTCCCCCAGTTCGAGTCTGTTCCCAGTTTCCAAGTCACGATGTTGTTCCCTGGTGTCACCTGCTCCTTCCCAGCCAGCACACAAAGCCACCACAGTGGCCAGCGAAATATGGCCAGTCAGTCGGGGTCCTACAGAACCCCCAGTGCCCCAGGAGTGCCCAGGATCCTTGCCCATGCCCAGGGCACCAGTTGCCACTTGCACCTGTGGCTTGTTCCAGCAAAGCAAGCCAAACCTCATCAAGCCCACAGTGCCTTCTGGAGCCCAAACATGGCCCTGCTTAATAACAGAGGTGTGTGGGTGGTCAGAGAGAGGCTTCCCAATGAACGGGAGGGAAGGATGAGTTCACACTTCTGCTGCCACAGCTGTTGCCCAGTGGTGGTTTCCTGGGACACTGAGAAGAAGAGTGCCACTTGGTCCATATGAAACTCTGCACTAACTGTGGAGGGAAAAGCTCTGAGCATATGCCTTTTTTAAATCCTGAGCTCTCCATCCCTAAAAATCATCCCTCAGATTCTCAGGAGAGTGTGCTGTGCCCATGAGCCTGGTCAATAGTGAGGATCATGTCTGCACACAAGCACAGGAGAATTTGCATCTTCAGCATTTCCAGACTGAACATCTGCCATGCTCTGCTTGTCTTCACCAGCTCTGCCCTACCTACACACGTAGGCAACACGCCGTCTTCCTGTCCCAAAAGTTTGGGGATGTGGCATTTCCTTGTTTATAGTGGGGAAGCAGGAAACACAGAAATGTAAAGCATATCTGGAAGATCCAAACACCTCCAGCTCACCCTGCCCCTGCCTCAAGCTGGCCAGATGTGATCCGGGAGCTCCAGGAGCCCCTGCAGCACCTGAGACACCAATTCCCTGCCGGAGCAGGATGAGCCATGGCTCTGGGCTCCAGCCCCTGCTGACACACCGAGCCGGTTCAGAGCAGGCACAGGGAAAGCTCTGGAACCTGCAGACATACCCAAAGGGGCTTGCTGAGCGCAGGAAGGCTGAGATGGCAACGAGGGGATGCTGACTCTGCTGAGCCCAGGCTGTGGCCTTGGCCTCCTCTCGTCCCTGGGATATGGAAAATCCCTGGGCAGAGGCTGTGGGCTGGATTGCCCTGTTTGAGCTGTGCAAGTGGGTTATGCCACAAGGCTCCCCAAGCACACACCTCGCTGGCGGGACCCGACCTTTAGGCTCCAGTCTCAGGACAGTCTCCCTGAACCATGCAATTGATGCTCCTTGTAATTTCACCTGAGCTGGTGCCATTGCAAATGACATTCTTATCTCCCTAAGTACAGATCCTCTCTTGAGTCGTTAACAATGTCATACAGCAATTTGTTACATAAGCTCATTAAGTTTTTTAATGTGTCTATGTTAATAGGCACATAAATATGGAAATCTTCATTTCAAACCTGTTTCTGAGAGCATTAGCTGGGAAACTAGTCTGAGAAAAAGCAAACATGACCCAGGAATACCCAGAGACTTTTTCAGGGTATAGGAATCACTGGTGAATAGAGCAGGAGTGGGGCTGTCAGGAGCTGTGCTCCTCACTGATCATCTGTGAGCCTTTCAAAGAACAGTCTCAAGAGAGAACCTTCAGTTACTTTGCTCTGCCTTTCCTACCCTCAGCTATGCCACAGTGACAGGCTACTTTTATTTCTATTATTTTTTTCTCTAATTGCAGGTGGATGATTACCACAGATAAAAGGATTGGTTCTCCAAAGGAGCTACCAACACTGCGTCCCAAATACAGTGACAACTGAAAATAGCAAAATGCATTTTGAAAGGGTTCAGCTATATTTCATCCATGTTCATTTTCAGCATCATTTGTAATAGTAAATACCTTTTCAGTTTCTCCTTTTTGGGTGCCTGCACCAACAGAGCTCACCAGTGCCAAAAACACGGGGGGAAGGTTTTCTCTTCCTTCCTTTCTGAGCTCCCAGCAGCAGGATCCAGCTCCTGGCACCTACTGGATCCCTCCACGCATTGCTTCTGCTGTGTGAATTTTCTGCTGGATTAGTGAGCTAAAGTGGCCCCAGGAGGGTTCCCACGGGGAGCAGCCTTTGAGCCTCCTTACTCCACAGCAGTTTCTGTGCTGCTTTTCCATGTCAGCCAGCCAGGACATTAAAATGCATTTCCCCCTCCTATCACCTTCCTTGTCAGGTAAGGGAAGAGGCCATTCTTAGCAATTGTGTTTGTGAAAAACCTTCCTCTTGACATAAGTGGGACTGGAGGCAGTGCTGCAGCCTCTGCATCCCCCTGCCCAGCCTTCCCAGGAAGATGCCAAGTGCTCTGCAGCCCCTACCCCTGCAAATGGCATCTTGTGGCATTGACATTGATTGTGCAGTATTGCAAGTTGTTAATTAGGCAATAATGACCGATGGGAAGGGCATTTCCTGGCTGTTAACTGGGGACTCCTGACCTGGAGGTCACTCTCAGTCACCCAGGAATTATTAAAGCATGGAAGAGGAGGAGAGGAGCAGACCAAGAAGAGCAAAACCCTCATCTTTTTAGGGTGATGGGTGCTTCTCCACTGCTCTGCCCAGTAGGGATCCAGATATCTGTGCCTCAGCCCTGGCTCAGGGCTGCCCAGTGGTGCTCTGCTCTCTGCTCCTCTCTCCAGTTATTCCTATTTCCCAATTAATCTCCATGGACATGATGAAATAGGACATTAAATATTCAAGGATTATCTTTTATATATATATATATCTAAAAGGTGAAGCTGCAATTAGCAATAAGCTGGGCTCCTGCTGGGCCTGTGCATACTGATCCCTCCCCACTTCTGAAGGGAAGGTTCACACCTACACTTCTGGTTTAAAACTGGCACCTTTCTCCCACTTAACCCCGGTGCTGGCTCTGCTCCCCCTTACAGTGGCTGCATTTCAGCACAGGGTTAATTAAACTGCTGTGAATTACTGCATTTCCTAAGGGGTGACCATGTGAAAGAGCCTTGCTGTGTTTCCACAGAGAGGCACCTCTGGTTAGGGAGAAGCAGGCACAGGAACCTCTGCAGCCTGGCCCTGGGCCAGCACTCGTGGGCCACGTCTGAAGGACAAGTAGCAACAAAAATTAACATCCCCATGCCCTACTTCTCCCCACAGAATGTGGCAAGTGAACACCACTCTAAATATAAGAGAAGAAGAGCCAGAAGGGAGCAAAGAACCAGTCAAACAGACATGGGGTGGGATCCCCTCTTTTCCTTGCAGGGTAGGTGCTGGTGCTGGAATAACACCTTGGATTTATATCCCTGAGTCACCAGCTCATACAACAGCAAAGGGCCAGAGGAGTGACACTGCAGTGACTCTCCCTCCTTCCTCTAAATCAGAGAATTATAGGATGGTTTGGGTTGGAAGGGACCTTAAAGTTCATCTCATTCCACCCCTTTGCTATGGGAAGGGACACCTCCCATTAGACCAGGTTGCTCAATGCCCTGTCCAACCTGGCCTTGAACACTTCCAGGGGTACATATATATAAATCCTACATATATTTCTTTTCTGGGCAAAGCTCCTTTTGCTTGTACCTTGCTAAATGCAGACAGTAAAAGTGAAAGAAACAAGAAAAGTTGACAGGAAGTTGTGTCATTGTTAAAGGCAGAGCTGCTGCAGCTTTTGCTCACCTCTGGTGTCCAGAAACATCCACCAGTTCCTGAGGACCTCCAGGGCTGATGGCTCTGACATGTCTTCAGACTAGCAGGAGTAAGTTGTCACACACACAGCATTAAGGACTAGGTAAGATGTTTTAAATGCACATTCTTAACCCAAAGTAACTTTCATGGCCAAGATTAGCTTTTGGCTAAAGAAACAGTGGTAAACTTACAATATAGTGGAAATGTCAGGTGCAGAGCTTTGAACATTCAGACTTTTGGGGGAAAAAAATTAGCTAAAACTCAACCCAAAGTCTGCAGCCTGTTTTTATTGCCCTGCCCTTGGCATATCTGCAGATAGGCAAGGATTGCTCACCTTGCTAGAAGCTGCAGGTACAGCTGGACAGCACCATCCTCAGCAGCTCTGGTGAGAAGATGACAGTAGCCAAAATAATATTGAAAAATGAACCCATTTAAGCAAACAGATTTTTTTTTACATCGTATTTCCTATTTCTTTCAGCCCAAGGGATGCTGTGAACATCCCTGTTTAATACTCACCATATCCAAATGATCTGTCAGCTCATCTCACCTGGATGCAGGTGTGAGTCAGGGTGTTCCTCTCCTTTCCTGTCCAGCTTTGTCTCCCACTCCCAGAAAAAGCAGGTAAGTCCTGTTACCCTGTCTGGTGAACCCTGATTATTTCCTGTGAATGTTCAAGCCAATCATGATCTGTTGGCTCCAGAAGTGCTAGAATATGAGTGGCTTTTCTGGAACATTTCTTGGGGATCAAAATTCACTCACTTTTTTTTCCCCAGGTGATACCATTCCGTTGGGTGGGTGTGTTAAAGCAGCAGCACCAGTGGGAGAATGAAAGGACCTGTTATACCCCAATGCAAGGAGGTTTTCCCATTCTTCATGAGCCCTTGAAACTTATTAGGCATCACACAAAGCAGGATTTCTGTGCAGCCCAGATTGATGCGCTATGTTATGCTACCTTTTAGAAAATCACAAAGCGATCCACACCCAGCACGAATCAGGGGAATAAAGGCTTTTAACAGACAGTTGCTGCCTGTGAATTCTTTAAAAAATATTCCATCCTGTCTCTACAAAAGGTTGGTGAGGAATTTACAAACGTCCTAATCCCCCTCTAATCCTTTAAAATGCCAAGCTGTGATCGCACATGCTGTCTTGTGATTATGTGTCTTCAAGGGCTTGTTTAGATACTTATTTAAGAGACACCAACTCACTTTTGTCGTAGAAAGCCAAAATGGCTTGATATGTTTTCATTGCACATTCTTCTGAAGAGAAACACCAGCATTGCCGGGAAAGGCAAGCCATCCCAAGCCACTGCCACAGCTTTTGGGGACAACCAGGAGCTCCTCCCCATGAGGAGGACATGCAGTTTGGGTTTGTAGAATGCTCCTCTCCTTCCTCTCTGCCTCAGCTGCTTCTCCTTTGCAAGTGGGGAGAGCAGTGGCTCTCACCTCATTTTCTAAAACATTCTAAGGACCTACATAGAAAAAGCTCTAGAAAAGGCCCAGCTTGTTATTATATTGGTGGTGCCTTTAGCAAGCACTTAATGGAGACTGTGGCTGTTTTAAGCTGTGTGTGATATTTCTATGTGCGCAGATAACCAGGGCAGAGCTGACTTTTAACTGCTCATATGTGTTTAATTAGAGCTGCATTTTTAATCCTTTTAATTTGTATCTCTTTCTTAATAACCTCAGCTTGGCAAAGGTTGAAAAGGAGTAAATTTCATTTGAATATTGGGTAAAACTTGGTAACAGCTGAGCAGATTGCTTAGCAAAAAGGTTACAGCATGTTCTTTAAAGACTATGGGTAACAGTTGGAGGTAGCTAAGCCTAGGTTTGCATCCTTTGAAAATCATTTCAGGGGAGCTTAATAGAAATACTCTGGAGCTCAGTATATCATCCAAGGTATGGGAAGTTTAAATGTATCAAAAGGGCTGTTATTTGCCTGTAATCTCAGGGCAAGGAAGATCACAGCAACATCGATTAGTTTCTGCAGCAAAGTTCTGACATCTTAATGCAATCATGTTATAAATTCATACTTAACTTCTGGCAAAAGGAGAAAAAGCCATTGCAGACTATTGCAATACCTGCTGATGAAAGGAAACATGCTCAGAGGTTAAAGATCCTACAGGAATGCTCCAAGCTGAATTAGTGAAAATGCTGTCAAGAATCTCTAAATCTTGAACTCAGATCTAGCAAGGAGGAATGAACCCATTTCACAAGCACTTGCTGCTTTGTTCCAGATAAATCCGAAATCTCATTTCAGTGAAAAAGAGCTGTCATTAAATACAGGGAAACTTGAAAAGAACAGATAAAATCAGCAACTTTCAGTTGTAAATACTATCATGAATTTTACCCAAAACATTGGTGGATGGACCTCAGCCCCTGCCAGTGGCATCGAAGACAGACCAGATTCCTCTCTCAGGTGGCTTCTGGTTTAGAAGAGACAAGGCAAAGAGATCATGTGAAAACACAGGGACTTTCAGACTGCCATTCCAGATGTATTACATGATAGAATCTCCTTCTTGACAGTTTTTCTGTCCCATCAAAATCTAACATTTTTGCATGAAAAATGACCACGCTAGGGGAACGTCTGTGCCCTTCAGACAAATACAACATAGGTATCTGCTGGATTTGGTGTATCTTACTAAACACTAATAGGGCCAGCTCTGAGCATGTTCCATTTTGAACCTTCTAGTGGATGTCAGGGATCACCACATAGTGAATAAAGGTTTATTTTTCTTTGCTATCATGCACAGGTCATTTGGAAATAGCCCATGAATGCTGAGCTGCTGTAGCTGGCTGGGGAGCAGCAGTGTAGATTGAAAAAAGGCCAGGTGTAAAAGTGGCAAAACACAGCATCCTTATCCTCAGGACAACTATCACACAGGCAGCAGCAACACGAGGTCACCAATAACCTCATTTTTCATTTCTGAAGAGGTAAGGAAATAGCTGAGGTCACAAACAATGCTCAGCCCAAGTCACTGCACCAAAACTGCTCACCTCTGCTTCACTTTTGATCTGATTCAATAGGAATTCTCCTTCCAGATGCAGGAGGCTCAGTGTTCCTTTCAGACAGCATTCCTTCCCCTACAAGAGCCCATGCCTACATTTAATTCAATATAAAGACATGTCTCTGCATGAAACTCGTTGCAGCTGTTGCATATCTGCATGAAGTGATCTTCCACAGTCGTGTGAGCAGCATGTCTGCACTGCTTTGATTCTCTCTGCCTCCTCCAATTCTGCCTGGGATTGTTGTGGCCACATAGCACTGGGATGTTTTGAAATCAATAATCGTTGCTCTGGTCAAACTTCTTGCTCAACATTGCTCCATGTCTGTGCTGTCCGTGTTTGATGGGATGTTTCATGCTGGGTATTATATGATACTTCCCAGAAGGCATCAGAGTTCTCAGACAAAATTATATAGTTTTCATAATTCCTTTTGTCATCCCATCACTCAGTTGTTTTCGTATGGACCATTTTCTGACCTTGCTGGAAAACAAGGATAATCCCTGTGGGCTTGACATGCCACCGTCCCAGCACAGCATGCAGAGCTCCCCCAGCAGTGAGGGCTGCAGGGTCTGAGGGCAGAGGGATTTAGGGCTGTGGGTACTTGCAAACACTCTGCTCCCACCCTGCCAGGAAAAAAGTCACTAATGTGATCCTGGGAGTTCAGCTGGTGAGGAAAACCTTTGTCAAAGAGGTGGATTTTCATGTGAGACGTTCTGCCACAACATGGATAAGGACTGGGCTAAGGAATACACTTCCTGAGGAGTTAGCAGGGGGTATGATCCCATCTGATGTCCTTGTGTTGGGGTACAAAATAATGTCTGACAGACACAGCACCCTCAAAATGACACTATTGCATGTGCAGAGGGCTCAGAGGTGTATCCTGACTTTCCTTGTACAGGTGGTGAGAGTGTGTTTGATCCTTCTGGATTGAAACAGCACAGGATTTCACTATCCTGTTGTCCCTTCATTATCCTGTGTCCCTTCTGCTCTTCACCTTTTTCACTGCACTTCCAAAATGCTGCAACTACCCACCCTTGTTAGGGATACAAACCCTTTGAACTCCTCCCTGCCTTGAATTCCTTTTCTAGCAGTATCTTTTAGACTGGCAGTCAAGCCAACATCACCAACTGCCCCTCAGTCAGGGTGTGATGGCACCCCTGGGGAAAGAAACAGGAGAGGATGACATTTATTAACTCAACCAGCCAGCAGTGCTAAAATGCTGTATTTTCTGCATTTTTTAGTTATTTTTTTAAAGTACCTCTGTGCTGAGTGCTGGAATCTCTCACAGACACAGCAGGTAACAGCAAATTCCACAAACTTCCCAAAGTCTGAGCTGCTGGACCTCTACCAGAGGGGAGCCAGTGGCTCTGCAGAGCAGGGCTGGCACTGGGCTCTGGTGAGCAAAGCAGGGAAGGGATCTGTGAGAGCTCCTCATCCCCAAGAGCAACACACGCTCTGCTTTACTAATAAATCCTCAAAAGAAGACTGAGAACACTGAGATACTCGAGGGTTCACACCAAGCACAGCTTCCAGAAGCAAGACCTTCACTTTGAGTGGACACCACACAACCTGAAATGATGGGAATGGAATTGATTCACCACTGACTGGGAGAGGTGTGAGCAGTCCCAAAAAAACCCAAGGTGCTTTCACAGGGACACGACTTCGCCCAGGCCAGTGCCACCTCTTAGCAAAGGGCTCTATGCTCAGGCCCTGAGCACCAGGAGAGGGCTGGAGGAAAATTCAGCAGCCTGTTGTACCACACGTGGGCAACACGGAGCAACACAACAGAAGCCGAGCAAGTGCCTCCCTGATTCCCCAGCGCCTGAAACGGTCTGAAACCCTGCTCTGATGCCAAGAGCTTTAGGAGGATGCCAACCCAGCAAGCACGTCAGATCATTGTGCCATCTCCTCCAAAAATCCTTCTGTGCCTTTGATATGTTAATCCTGCGTAAGGCAAATTCTCCCATTAGAATATAGTCCATTCTGGTCTCCATGCAATCTGCATTATCCAGTTCAAAGTTAAATTAAAAATCCCAACCTGTGTGAATGTTGCAATCGCATTATGAAATCTGTAAATCTATTTTTAATGTCTTAATGCTGCTCTAGTTGAACAAGGCAAAGAGGCTGCTGCATGGCATTTGCTTTACACTTTTTGAGATTCTCATGCACTAGTTAAATATTCACTCTGCAGCGTTTGCATTTCCAGTACTGCAGGACCCTAAAATAGAAGACAAGTTTTTCTTTCCCTCTTTTGTTTTTAAAATTCCAGCTACGGGTAACTTGACTCAGAGATGTCTCCAAATCAAATGTGGAGCACTAAACACTGCAAGGAGAAAGCGTTTCAGTGTAACATAGATGCCAGAAAATAGGAATTAAATCCCAAACATACAGCTATTTGCAGTGATGGAACCAAGTATTTGGTTTCATTTCAAATTTAAGATATATCACATATTAATTCTCTGAGTAGCTTGTTTTTATTATGAAAATATTTGAACGTTGCTGGAACAACTCAAGCAATGGACCCAACTCAACTATCCCAAATCAGCCTCTTACATAACATTACTTGGAGGAGTTTGTGCTTTTCCTTCTTACCTGGGAGGGACAAACGAGCTCCGAAGGACCGGAATTTTCTGTGCAACAAAACCCTCTGTTTTCTTACCAATTCGCTTTGAAAAAATCAGGGTATTGAGCAGTGAAATAAACCCCGTTGCTTCCACTTGAGAGTCATCCTATGGAAAGCTGGGCACTGCAGGCCGGTTCTTTATCCCTGGTAGCATTCCCCCACTCATCAGTAGGACGCACTCCCATTATCGAGTGCATGCAAACAACACATGCATGAGAACAACGAGAAATCAGGAGAGGACAACAGAGAGCAGAGATTTACGCTGCGATGCCACCTTTTCCAGGGCAGACACCCCAGCAAAGCCGTGTCACCGCCACTGCTGCTGTGGCACCATCACCCCCCGGCAGGGGACAGGGCAGAGGGGCGGGAGGGACCCCTTTGGCACCGCTGTTGACACACCCATTAGGGCTCCAAACGGAGTTTCGGGACACTTTGGGCTGCAGAAAGAACAAGGGCGTTTAGAAGGGCAGAAGTTGGGTTTGCGGGGGGTGTCGCTGGGGCCCGTTGTCCCCTCTTTCCTCCCCCTGTCCCCTGCTATCCCCCCCTGTCCCCTCCCTGTCCCCTGCTATCCCTCCCCATCCCCTGCCATTCCCCCTTGTGCCCTGCCATCCTCTCCCTGTCTCGTGCTATCCCCCTGTCCCCTGCCATCCCCCCTGTCCCCTCCTTGTCCCCTGCCATCCCCCTCGTCCCCCATGTCCCCTGCCATCCCTCCCTGTCTCCTGCTAACCTCCCCTTTCCCCCCTTTCCTCCACCTGTCCCCTGCCATCCCTCCTGTCCCCTGCTATGCCCCCCGTCCCCCATCTCCTGCTATCCCT
>JAWWEW010000051.1:12407733-12421742 GCA_035583185.1 Anabacerthia variegaticeps
TACTATCCCCCCCCGTCCCCTGCTATTCCCCTTTTCCCCCCCTGTCCCCTCCCTGTCCCCCCAGCCCGGGATGCTCCCCTGGCCGTGCCCGTGCTGCTGCCGCCACCTCCTGGCCACGGCCGGGAACTGCAGCCCTGCCCCAGGACGCGGCGCTCCGGCTCAAAACCCCCGAAAGAAAACCAAAATTAAACTTATAAAAGTGTCATAAATAAGACAGAACCCAGCCAAGCCCCCCGCCCTTCGGGATCCACGCGTTTCGGAGCGCCCGGGGTGCTCCCCCTGCCCGCTCCCGCATTGCCGGCACGAACCCCGGTGAATGGCCATTCATTTCCAGGGGCTTGTTGGCAGGTGGTTGAAGGGGGGCGTGTTGGGCACTGAATCCTCCCCCATTCGGTGGAATTCCGGCTCTTGTCTCTCTCGGAGCGCCGGGCTGGCTGTGCCCCCGGAGCCTCCCGCTCAGCCGGTGGGTCGGAGCGCCGGGGACCTGTTTAGTGATTCCTAAAAGAATGGGACCATGCAAACCAAATGAGCTTGGAGTAGCTTAAATCTCAATGGGGAAGTCAATGGCTCCAGCTTAAGGGATCCAACCAGCCCAGCATGCCCGCTGCTGACCACAATTCAAATGCAGGCAGATTCTGTTTCACTGAATTAAACAAGAACGCTTGTTCAAATATTAGGAAAGACAAGAAGAAACGCTCTTGGAGAAACAAATCCTGCTGTGCTGGATGAGCTCCATGGACTAACTAATCCGGGATTCAGTCCTAGGAGTCACCAGCACCAAATATGTGAGAAAGGTGCAAGGTACAGACACCTCTGCTCACCCGGGACCGCAGGGATGTGAATAACTAAGGGAAACACAGTAAATATATAAGAACTGGGTAGCCTTAAGTCAAAGATTAGAGCTCAACTTCATCAGCTTGAACAGCCAGCGCAGTTATAATGACTGAGTTTTCAATTTTGTTAATCTAATTTATTGGTCCCAGTGAGATGCCAGCAGGGATGAGGACACCAGCTTCAAAGGGCAGTTCTGGGCTCACTAAAAACCCATGTTAATGACATTAGGAATACCGTGTTCTCCCAAATACCGTGCACTGCAAAGCCTGCCTGGCAGCTGGAGCAGCCAGGGAGGGAGCTGGGACAGGGCACTGGCTGTGCAGGGAATCCACGGGGCTCAGAAGAGCACACCAGGTATTGTGGTTGGCCTGGTCAGTGCTAATAATCATTTCCATTCATAAGCATAAAAGAGTCAAGTATTCCCCCCCCCCCCACACTGCCATTTAAAAAGTATCTGACCTAATTATTACTATCCCTGTTGTGTAAATTCAGCACTTTGTCAGTCTGAATAAATGTACATTAGCCTTAACATGAGCGAAACAAGTTTAAACAATGAAGGCAGCTTTGTAAAGCTCCCTTGCTTTTTAACTTATTTGACACCACACTAAAGAGCCCATTTAGACTAAAGAGTTCAGCACATTTTGGGACCCATTAAATACCCAGGTTGAGACTAGATATTCCCTTTTTCTTTTTTTAATTTGTCCTACCTAGTTGCTAAAGTCAGCATAATTGAGCAATAAGCTGCTTTGCATTTCTTTAGCTTTGTAGGCAAGTTGCAGAAAGCTACACCCATCCTGTCCAGTAAAGCCCTTCCAAGGCAGGGCAAACCCCACTTATCACTGAGACTAAGTCATTCCTCAGAATTACATTTAATTAGAAAATTTACTTTTAATTAAAAAAGAGAGGAAACTCATGGCATAAAAATGTGACATTCATGACTGCTAGGAAAACACTGTCAAGTTGTTTCTATTTTAGGCTGACAACATAGTTATTTCCAGAGTCAAATCAGCTTTTCACAGAATCATTAAGGCTGGAAAAGGCCTCCAAGGTCACCAAGTCCAACCTGTGACCCATCCCCACCTTGTTACCCAGCCCAGAGCACTGAGTGCCACATCCAGTCACTCCTTGGACAGCTCCAGGGGTGGGGATTCCAAACCTCTCTGGGCATCCTCTTCCAATGCCTGACACAGCCGTTTCCAGGAAGAAATTCTTCCTCACCAAGAAGTGACAAGCTCCAAGCCTAGCCTGACTCAAACTGCTGTCACATTTAGGATGTGGCCTGGAAGATGGAGAAGGTTCAGCTGGGTGAGGTGGCCTGTCCTTGGCTGCAAGAGAAATGCAGATCAGCCCCAAAAGAGCAAAGAGGGCTGAAAAACCAAAGCATCATCACTCTGATCATTCCCCATTCCCTGCCATCCTCCACCACGGAGCTGATTTCTGTAGGCAGCAGAAAGGAGGAGGCAAAAGAGAGGGAACAAGGGGAAAAAGTAGTGCAGTCAGAGATGAACACTTCTGAAAAGGGAAGGGGTTGTTCTTCACCAGTGCACCCTTAATTTTCGAGGAAACCTCTTAGAGCTGTCCCAAGTACTACACTGAGTTCTGCTGGATGTGTTACAAAGAGCTGGTGGGGAAACATTTTAAAGAGAGAATTTCATTTTACCCAACACCATAATGAAACCAGAGATCTGTGGTCAATCTGTAAATTGACTTCTGTCACTGACCTGCAAGAGATACTTTAATCCACATGAAGTCAAATGTTTGACAAACCCACAGCCATGACGTTGTCAGCAGCACCTCCACGGGAACTGGGCAGTTGGATGGATGTGTAGTTTCAAATCCTGGTTTATAGGCAGAATTGCAGATGGATTAGGATTTCATCCCTCTCACTCATTTTGAAGGTTGGTAAAGTTTGAAACCCAGAAAAGCAACCCCAACTCAATTACAATTTCTAGCTGTCAGGAAGGAATTCTCTCAGCTCCATCCTCCAGAAGGAAATCCATGCTGTCTAGCAGTAATCAGTTCCATTTGTGATCCTCCCAACAAAACACTTTTTGTCTGTGATTTGTATTCAGCTTAGGACACACTGACTTCAGATCCTCTGTGGATTGTAATGACTAAACAGCCCTTTTATTTTTAAATGCAACTAAGAAACTATTTGGCAGGGTCAGCACAGCTCCCAATCTGGAGCAAAATACACCAACTGCAACTGGTGTCTGGGCTGCAAAGCAAGGCAGGGCACTCACAGACAACTGTGTTCCTTCAGTTTAGCTAAGAATAGGACATTAATAAGAAATATTTTAATCTAACAAGCATCATGTTTTAAAGGGAACTTTCAGCTCTTTTTTGTGTCAGTTTGACTGGCATGTGATGATCTCATGGTGTGGAAGCTGGAGACCAAACAGGCTGTCTTAGCAAACCACGTGCATTTTCCCACTGCACGACTCTCCAAATTCAGTCCCGTTAGAGAGAAGACAGTTCTACAATTATTCCTAAAAAATAAATCATGGAAAATAAATTTTAACATATTACAGACTGAAGTTTGACCCTTGAAGCTTACAATTCACTAACTGCAGAGTTTTATCAGCAGGATGCTTTTTCTCTGAAGGGTTTTATTTTCTAGAGATTCAGGGCTGCTACACCCTCCCTTGTGCCAGGAAAATTATAAAACATGGTTTCATTTCAACTAAGATCCACAGAGATAAAAAACCCTTTGAAGACAAGTCGTTTTCAGAGGCCTTGTGGAAAAAGATAACTGGAGAGGCAGCAAACCACCCCAAAACCCACCTCTGGCAGCTCCAGGACAGGAGGTGTGCAAGGATCACTGCTCTCCACAGAGATGAAATGCCAAGTTCCCAGCAGGTCTGGATCCCTTCATGGCACAGGTGAGCACAGGGAGGTGTCACAGCAGGACACCACAGCTGCTCCACACACTCTGAGCCTGCAGATGCTGTTGTGGATTCTTTGGGACAAGGGGAAGAGGTAGTTTTTGGATATCCCATGAAAAAGATGAAATATGCCATCTGATTTGGTGTGAGCAGGGAATGGAGCTGCAGTTCTGAACACTGATAGCCGGGTGTGGATGTGGGAACACCCTCAGGGTTTTGGCTTCAGGGGCACTGATACCAAAAGGACTGAACCTCTGCAAATGTGCAGCCAGCCAGGCAGATCCCAGGACTGTGGCTCAGGACACTCAGCTTTCCAGCCCCCTTCCACTCCTGCCCCTCTGGGCCAGGTTTCACGACCAGTGTTTGATCTTTGGGCTGAGCGAAGGAAGTGGCTGAATTTCAGTCCCATTCCCAGTGGGCAGGTTCCACATCACAAAACCATCCCCCTGTTATACAACTACACTAATTGGAATCTTTTTAAGCTCTTCAGAAGAGAGGCCAAGGCCTGAACATCATGGAAACAGAATTAACTGTCCTGTGAATTCCCCAGAACAGACACATGGACACAACGCTGCAGGACACTTGTGTGGCATCTCCAAAAAAATATGGGTTTCACTTTCTAAGACTTGTGCAGTTTTCAACTTTCACCAACATTCAAATTCACCTACATTAAAAGAAAATTAAATTGCCCTCCCCAACAAAAAGCAAACCACAACAAAGCAAACATCCTCCAGCAAACTATTCACTTGAATCCATTAAAACTTGCCAAGTCAACGCTGCGGTGCCCGCTGCCAATCCTGGCCAACAGCACAAGTGGCATTTGGGCTCCTCTGTCTCACACCAACACCAGTCAGCTGTGGCCAGGAATGGCATCCCATGCCACCAATGCATCCCACTCCTGCACTGCTGCTGTTCTGCAAAGGCAAGAAAGAGCCCTCAGCAGGCAGTGACAACACTTCTAGGAACCAAAAATATTTTCAGAACTTTGGGATGGTGGAATATCAAACACAACCCTAACAGTGGCACAGCAAAAACTGCTGAACCCAAGGGGATAGGAAGAGTCTGCACATTGACCAAATCATGCAGTCATGAACTTATTTTAATAGCTGATCTGAAAAAAGAAGTCACTACTCTGGCCCAAAGGGCAGGAAAGTCAGGTACCAGCAGCTGGACTCTGCCTGACATATGACTAAGAAATAGTTTTAAATACTTTGCTACTTCTTTAGCAAAGTAATAGCTACATGAAAAGCATTAATTTATTCTCCTTAGGATTTATAACTGATTTAACTAGAAGAAAAGTGTACTCCTGTAAAACACTAATAGGACTTTAACATGTATTGTCAAACAGAATTACACTGCAAATAAAGGGCCTACTGTGGTACACCTGTTGGTGCAGGAATTTCATTATCTGTAAGCAACAAATAATAAAGGATAATAATAGAAAGAATATAGAACAGGGAGAACAAAAGTGATTCCTAGACATGCATACAGAATGTGGCTTCCTGGGAGCTCCAGTAAACCTCAAAGTGTTTGATGTGATGTGCATGTGCATTCACATATTTAGAAAACAAAAGTTCTTACCACCATATAAAATTCTACAGCATGCCAATTTTTAATTATACCTATCAAAATAATAATAAAATCCCAGCAGTTTCATTCAATTTACTTGAATGACAAAGACCACCGATGCAAATATCAATACAGTATTTGAATTTCCAGTGAGCTATTGCCAATTATAAATGGGGACACTTTTAAAAATAAAGCACGAGGATAATTAATCCTTTTCACACCCTGGAACAAGAAGAGACAAATTTCTGTGCAAAAAATCCAATTTTTAGAGCGAGGTCTGCTGCTACAACATGGATTCTGGAGATCTATTTCTTCTTTAACAAAAGTTACAGCTACCACAAGTTCCTTGGTTATTAACAAGTTTATAAAGCACTTACAAACTGTGTAATTCCAGATACTATCAGATTACGACACAAGTAGCGGAGCTGTACAGAAAAAACCTGGGGGAGGGAAAGCAGCAGTGGATGTTGCAGTGAGGCTGCTCATTGTTTCAGAAATAGTAAGCTGTGTGAGTAACCCAATTGGAACACTCCTCCTTTGAACGTTTTGCTGAGCTGTGTGTTGTAAAAATAGATTTGTATGCCTCAGACTTCTCCTCGCTGTCTGCAATGGGTCTCTTCGTAGTGGCAGAAGGAGCCTTATTGACTTTTCCTGGGACAGATGAATTGCCATTATCTGAGAGAGAAAAAGGAACAGAACTGAGCATGAATAACAGCTTATGTTGATGATAAACAGTGTTTTAAAAATAATGTACAGAGATGAAATGCATACATTTTTGAGGTCCATCACAAATACCTCCCATAATTGTACTGAACAGCTTTCAGAATTCACACTCAGATGCAGTTAAAAATCTTAAGAGAGGAATTCCTTCCTACTTGTGTAAATCCCTTGCACTGCAATTCAGGACTGACAACACTGATTCCTCTAAGTGAGGAATGGCTCTGAGCTCCAGCCTTAAGGAACATGAAAGCAGCCCACCACGCTGCAGTATTGTTTAGAAAGCAGCTATCAAATGCCAAACTTGTGACATACCTTCCCCAGGGAATCTCCCTCCTCCCTTTATTCTTTGCAAAGTCATTTATGAACAGTAACAATGGTCTGCATCATTTTATATTTGTAGGAAGAAAATGCCCATCCCTCTGCTGCTGATACCACTTCTCTCAGTGGATTATATTGCTGCTACAAAAAACCCCCATGTCTTTCTTAACAACTTCTGAATCTTCTCCCAAGTTGCAGGGTGGTATTTTAAAAAGCACAGGCCAAGTCTCTGGTGCAAAGAAATGAACACACAAGTTTGCAGGAACTCAGCATCCTTAGTTTAATTTAGGCACAACGACTTGTAAATATCTGTGGGGAGCCTGTCTGAAAATGCACTGAGCTGCTTTCTGCATGTGCTCCCGGGAATTGTATGTGCAATCCTAAATCCTCACAGATGAGACCCTTTTGTATTTGGAGAATGCTGCTTGCAATGCCACCAATAGCTGTCTGGAAAGCATTACAAGCACTGGATCTGAAGGAATGACTGTGTGTGCTGCAAGCACAGAGCCCTGGGGTGCCCTGTTCACAAACTCATTCCTGTGCTACTGAAATTCCTCATGGATCTGCCTTTATTTATTCTCCCTCTCTCCCCTTACCTCTTGCTGGTCAGTGTAAGTGCTGCCAGAAACAGAAACCAATGACCTGACACTTCAGAAAGCATATTTTTTCTTTTACACCCTCAGAAAATAACAATTCATTAAACATTATTAGAATTCTGAGGTTGCTAAACATCCAAGAGCAATTATAATGATGTGGAATGAAATATTTTTAGAAGTCTATCCTGTATAAAAGCAGACAGTAGAGGGCAGGTCAGGCATTGCTGATGGAATTTCTCCCAGCTTCTCCCACAGATCATTTCAACATTCTCAAATTCCTCAAATTATTCTGACTTCTGTGCCTGTAATAGACATGATTTAATACTTCACATAGAAACCTCAGACTGACCTTAAAATGTACCCATTCTCACAGCACTGGATGAACCATCAGTATGAACTGCAGACACTAAATAACAGGATATATATTAAATAAAGAGAGGGCACCATCCTTTGAACTAAAGGGCTGCCAAGTTTGCTCATGGCTGCAAGGCTGCTGTAGGTAAATCAGTGCATCCTGAATTACATTCCACTGCTCCCAAGGACACAGAGCAAATTAGCAGCTAAAATGGGGGACTACAAGTCAAGTAATCAGGAATATTTCACACACTTCACCAAAAGTCACTGCCAGAAGGTATTTCTTGGCCACTTGCACCTCAAGAAATGATTAGTTTTCTTCCACTACCTCCTAGACAATAAAACAGATACACCAAACCCTTGACTGTAGCACTGGGTGAATAAGAATGTCCAATTTCATTCATTCAGGATGGTTCCCACGAACCCAAAGCAATATTAGAATGACAGAAACAAGCAAATCTGTTCACATTTTTCACATTAAGGAGCTAACCCCAACCTGAACTCTTGGTGAAGATAATCTGCCTCTTTTCCCCAGAGTTGGAATTAATACAATCCTTTTCATTCTTAGCTTTGGAGGGACCTGGAGAATCTGGGGAAAAAAAAAAGAAATCATAAATCTGCTTCATGACTCAGAAGGTGACACAGGATTTGGAGCAGTGACATTACCTTCAGAGGTCTCTTGCTGAGAAGCTGATCCTGCTGACTTGCATTTCTTTGATTTCTGAAACAACACAAGCAGAGACTTGTATGTGATAGATACATAAAAAAAAGCTGAAAAAGAAAGATGTGTTAAAACAGTCACTGGCACTGTTATCACAAAAGATGGCTGGACACATTCAGAATGGTGGATGTGCTTCAACATAGCTGCACAAACTCAAAGAAAAATATTTAATTCTGTTACAAAAATTAGGAGGACTCATGCTGTGAAACAAAAATTAATGCTCGAGGGAAAAAATGTCACTGCAGATGTTGCTGCAAAGCTGAGCCAGGAGGTGGTGGCAGAGGGTTATGGCTCTGAGAGCAAACTTGGCTCCCCTGCTGTCCCAGAATCATGCAATGGTGTGGGTTGGAGGGGACCTTAAAGACCATCTCCTTCCATCCCCTGCCATGGGCAGGGACACCTTTCCCTGGACCAGGCTGCTCCAGACCCTGCCCAACACTGTCCTGCAGGGTACCTGAAAACCCTCTGGGCAGGAGCTTCCACCTTTCTGTTATAGGTGGATTTACAAAGAAAAGTTACCTCCCAGTACCTGGCATCTGAACTATGAGCTGTTTGTAAATATATGGATGCTTATATTCATGATGCATAATATAGATTATAGATATATTTCATTATGGGCATATGTGACATAGTCGAGCTTGAATAATTTTTTAAACTGGCTGCATCTTCCTGATGTTTTGGCTCATGGGGATAAAGAAAAGGAGTTTGTCCTTCCTGGTCCAAATAAAATGGGTCCACTTAGCTTGCTCTGCAGTAACTGAGGAAGAAATGTGTGCCAACAAACTGGAAACTGTCCTCTGATACTGGGGCTGGAGCTCCCAGGTCTCAGATCAGAGTGAATGGAGCTGAAAGACTGGTTTGAGCCACACAGACCAGCTGAGCAGCAGCATCATAGCTTGGGGATGAAATGCAAGGGAATTGATGAGAGATTTGCAAATCCTGTGCCTGCCTGTAATACAAGTCTCCACTAAACAAACAAATACCATTTTCATATTCACCCAAGGCACAGGGAGCCCAAAGATCGAGGCACAGTGTCCTTTTGGCTGTTGCCACTGTAAGAGCCAGGACTGCTCAGCACACTCAGGGACAGCACTAGCTCTCAGACTATGCCAAATTCTGTGACCCAAAGCTAGAGGGGCTTTGTTAGGGCCATCTGCCTAAAGAAAATGAAGTGCAACCAACCATGGCTTTTGGGGCTGAGCACTTATCTGCTGAGATCTGCAACAGTCTATCATCAAATTATCTGTAGATTTTTTTTTTTCCCAAACATTTAAGTACAAAGTACTAAGGGGAAAAAGAAAAGAAAAAAAAAAACATCTGAAGAGACACCATGAGATTTTTGCTCTTATGCCAGAAGCTATGGGATGTGACATGTAGAGACTGTGAAAGAGGAAACAGAACAGCAGGATCTCTATGGATAACCATCCTTTTGATGTACTGCCCAGGCCCAGTGATGCTGTACTGGCATAGATGAATAAGGACCTTATGATGAGAAGGAATCATATGCTCAATGGCAAGTAAACAAGTACTTGTTTTAAAACAACCTAGGAAAACATTTGCACGCCATGTAATCTAGAGCAGACAAAATCTAGGGCAGTAACAGGGGTGAGATGATCAACTTCCATCTGAAGCCTCAGTTTCTGGAGTGTCAGACAGTGATTCACGTCCTTGAGATTCAACTAAGTCTGTCTACACCTGGCCTGAGTCAGCACTGCAGGTTTTGTTTGCTTTGTCATCCTCCAGAACAGCAATGGCAGGTCAGAGAAAAAACAGCAATGCTCAAAAAATTCCCATGTGCAGAACTGTCATTTGACAGTACTACAGAAAAACTAATGCTTCACAGAGGAGTAGTTACACAACACAGTGTACAGCAGAGCTGCAAGGACTTTATTTCCCTTGTATTTTGCCTGGTGAGATAAAAACTGCAAAGATCTCAACAGCATGGTGGGAATGTGCACTGCAGTAACTGCTGAGGAAGGTGAGAACCACAAAACCTGACAAAATTTCCACACTGTGGTCTTACAGCATCAGACCAGGAATGAGATCCCAATATTGTGTTTCTGTGGCTGATAGAGAAGACTTGGAGATGAAAACACTAATAACCTGCCACCAGGAACTACCATATGAAATACAGGGATGATGTAGCTCAACAGCAGAATTATTTCAAGAAAATCCTGAAGTATCCCTGGCTCACTGTCCCTTTTCCCCCCAGCACTGAATTCAGTGATTTCCAGAGCACCGGGCACTCCTGCTGGTCAGAACAAACTTTCAGTACATACAACTTCAATATGTTATTGGCAAAACACACACACAACCCTATTACTTTGAAAAGTAGTGCTTAATACAACACAGCTCACTGAATAAATTCTCCCATCTGCATAAAAATTAGCAAATTTAACAGCAGATTGCATTGCAGACAATTCTTTTGATTTTGTACTAACTAATGCATGAAAATATTACCTTTTCTAATTTACTTTTAAGTCTTCTGTCCTCCATCCTTTTCTTCAATACTTCCACGTCTTCTTTGTTACCATTAAGGACAATCACATCTTCCTCTTGAAAGGGAACACCACACTTTGTAGAAAAAATAAGAAAGAACAAAATTAGTATTTTTTTTCCCTGATTTTTATGCTGGTGAACTTTTGTTAGAATTAACACTGTGTTTAAGCTCTCCAATCCCCCTCTTTTCTGCTGTGCCTATTCTACTAGTTCTTTCTCTTAATACAGCCTAATACATCTTCTCACTTAAAATGGCTATGGAAATTGCATATTTATTTCTCTATCTGCACTCTTAGCTAAGGGTCCCATAGTGTATTTTCTGTTCATGGGTTCCCTGTTTTACTGGCATGAATGTACTTAGAGTAGTTCTGAGTAGAACATACTCAATTTTCTGAACCCCACAGCTAAAAGTATGTTCTGATTTTTAGTTATGAAAACATTTGATTAAGATCTAACCAATATGCCAATCTGATCTAGAATTTGTCTTCAATTTAGTGATACAAGAAACAACAACTGATAGGGGCAGTTCCTTCACACTGAGGAGGGACAACACTAAAGATGTTATTCCTCTGCACATAGAACTGACTGTACCAAGGAATTTTTCTTCCAAACAGATAGACAGGAAAACTTGGAGGTTTTGTTTTAAGGATGATGATAATAACATCCTCCTCCTCCTCTTCATTATAGTTATTAGTCTTAAAAGCAGAATAGTTCATTCACCTTGCCTTGCTGTCTCACCGTCCTTCATCTGATTTACCAAACACTCCCAAGTTTCAAAGTACTTGCATAAATTAATCTGGATAATGAATGTAATGTGCTTTGTCTAATTCCATACTAGTTTCATGGTTGAAGACACAGATGTTTCACTGTGCACATTTCCAACCATTTGGTGCACTGATACATCGACTATGACGCTTTCTTTTCTAAGATCTCAATTTCCTTTTCTCTTTTTGCTGTGTTTTTTGTTTGTTTGGTTGTTTTGGGGTAGGTTTTTTGGTTATTTTGTTAAATCCATAAGCTTTCTGTTAATCTGCAAGATTAGTTTATAATCCTGGCTCTGTCATTACTCTTCTGTTTTCTGAACAAAGGTTTAGAAAGGTTACTCATGTATTTGCAGTAGGAATTAAAGAAATGAAAGGACATATGGGCACTACTTTGTCTACAGGCTGCTCAAGTGCTGAGTGCAGTGTAAAAAATGACCCTGAACACAAATGGTCAGAGGTCATGAAGGAGAAACAAGGCTTAGAGAGAGGCACACCAAGAAGTCAGGCAGAATAACAAATCACACACAAGAAATGGGTGAGTAGCCCAAATTCTTCCATTGCTACTCGATGAGCCAGTGTTAGAAACACCAGCCTGGAATGATCTCAGACACATGTGAGGTGTCTACAAAATCAAGACAGTCTTCATATTGAGGCACGAGCAACTGGCAGCTGATTTGATTCTAAAGAAGCCCCACATGTTCATTTCTAGTGGGGGTGTTTCCTCATAGAGCATTTGAAAACACATTCTGTCATTAGGACTCCAATTTCAATGTTGCATTTTGAAAGAGCAAGCAAACCCAGGTTCCCATCTGGAAAACAGGTGGAATTGTTCAAAAATGGGAAGTGTTTACAAGAAACAGTGAAATAAAGACAGCGTTCCCTTTCTGTTCCCTGCAACAGGTATTTTTTGCCATGACAACACTTGGATTACATCACAGAGACCATCCCTTCCAAACACACTTTAAATACAGCAAGTGATAGGCACAGAACCATCTCCACCTTCCCAAGTTTCACTGACTCCTGCAGGCGCCACTTGCTGTTGCATCATACAGGGCATCAAATGTCAGTTCTGTTGGATGCAAAGCTTTAATTTTGCTTTGTAAAAAGCTCACTATCCCTTCGTGCAAAAAAAAGGAAAGAGGTTCTTTTATCCTGATAATGAGACAAAAAGCAAAAAGACATTTCATTTTTGCAAATTCAAAAGGCCTGTTCCTTCAGATTAATTAAAGTCTTTTGGGGCAGATGTTTGTCTTATGATATCACAGGTTCTCCCTTGCTGTACCTGGTTTATCTTGGGACTTTAAATAAACATGAAGGTACTTGCTGTAGTTCTTAGGACCCGGAATAGAAGACATTCCTAAATGAGACTGGACTTGTAAATTGTTCTGCAATGGACAAAAGCGAAAGAAGAACAGTTTGCAGATCCAAACCCAAGATTCAATCTGTAGTTGAAGAGCAGGACTTCAGCTGAAGGAGATGCTGCACAAGCCCAATGATTTTGCTCTAAAAGCCTTTTCAGGGTCCAATTACAGAAGCACTTCAAACTTTTTTATATCTAAATGGCTTAACATCATTGCATCAAGCAATTATTTAAAGGGGTGCAGGCATGATCAGTCTTCACAGTGTGATACTCACAAATTTACACACCTTATGTATCCCATATGTGTATACAGACATACATACACTCAAATCGACTTCTCAAAAAACCAAACCAAATCCATCCCCAAACATTTCAAATAATAACAACAATAAAGGTATCATGAGCTGCAAAAGCTGTATTAGCTTTGGTATAAATATAACCTGTTTAACTAGAAAAAGAAATAGTGAAATTACTCATTAAACAGGGCAGGGATTGAGCACTGAACAAACACAGAGATTGAACATCCACAGACCAGATCACTGCTCATCTCCCAGCCACAAAACCCCATGTATTAAAGATTATTGTCTCCTGCCACAGTTAATGTTTTAAGAGAGAGAATTTTCCGGAGGTTTAGCCATTAAAAGTTTAGTAGTGTAAGATTTGTTGAACATGATTTTGACTGCCAGTTTTTGGTTGTCACTCTACCCCGTTGAGCAATGGGTCAGAGAGTAAAGGACAACTGGGGTCGAGTGGAACTTTCACTCAGGGATTGCAGCACCTTCTACAGAAACAGCCCAAGCCAAAGCCTCTGTTTACAGAGCCTCCCTTGAAGCCACTGCCAACTCTGTACCTGCCATACCTGCAGCTGTGCCTTAATTCCCTTTGAGGTCTCCTATTCATTTCTGACCAATGCTCTGTTTTTACCAGAACGCCTCCAAAACACACCATTCTCCCTGCTTGTTTCTCCAACCCCAATGCCTCCTAATTCCAGCAAATTGCACACTTGTCACTCATGAAAACCATACGACCCTGTCCAAAGGCATCGGCAGCACATCCCGGTGTGGAAGCAGAGCCTTCCTGTCGGCTCCAGCTGCCGGGCACGCCCAGGGGCCTTTCCCACTGCGGCTCCTCGGCAGGAGCTGGAAAGTTTCAGCAGGGAAGGAGTTAAGGGAGGGGGGAGGCGGTGCCCACGGCCGGCCGGGAGCGGAGCGGGGTCGGAGGCGCCGGGATAAAGCCCTTTGGAAGCGCCGGGAATGCGGTGCCCAGATGTGCGCGGCTGAGCTCGCAGCGAGCGGGGCTCTGTGTGTGTGTGTGTGTGTGTGTGTGTGTGTGAGCCGGGGAGCCGAGCTGCGGGAGAAATATGCTAAACATTGCGGGCAGGCGGAGGAA
>JAWWEW010000051.1:12421842-12437547 GCA_035583185.1 Anabacerthia variegaticeps
TGTGTGTGTGTGTGTGTGTGAGCCGGGGAGCCGAGCTGCGGGAGAAATATGCTAAACATTGCGGGCAGGCGGAGGAAGTTTAAAAGGAAACAGCCCCGTTAATGTGTAACCCGGCCGGCGGCCCCGGGATGGGCTCCTGCTGACACCGGGATTATGCTGCCGTCCCCAGGCTGGTCCTGCACAAGGTAAGGCGGCACCGGGCAGGCTGGGCGCTTTAGTATTTTGCTTTTCCTTTGCTAAAAGCACGTTCTAATTGATGCAGAGTGACAAATGTTTTCATTTATGCGCCCATTTCACTTAAATCCGCAATATGGTTCATGGCTTTTTTCTTCTTTACCTTCTATGCACGGTAGGATGGGGGTCATTACTAGCTGATTGTATTATAAAAATCACAATACTTAATTTGTTTTACAGCCTTATAACTAAGGGTTATAAGGGTTTAGATAGCTTTCGTAGTATTTGTTTTAAATTATAACGAGGTCAAATGTACGAGGTAAAATAAACAGGAAAAATAGCAAAGATAACCACTAAAACTCTGTAAATCTGAATATGTATCGGTAAATTCTAATGCAGTATTTTAACAATAAGAGTGATTTAAAATCTCTAAGGCAGTATTAACTGGGTTTGATGAAGAAATGTTGTTACTCGATGCATGTCAGAACCCAAAGCAGACTCACATCCTGAGCCAGGCTTAAACAAAAACCAAAGCAATGGAAAAAGCACTTAGAAGTGCTATTTTAACAGGAAGTTTATAAAGTATCCACTGTTTATAAAGTATCTACTTCAATGCCTACATAAACAACTTTCAAACAAGCAAAAATATTTGGAAACAAGGAGTTAATGACTTTTAACCATTCTGTTAAGAGAGTTAGAAGCATTCCCCAGTCCTTTGTTTCACTAAATTACCAAGTCATACGAAGCAAATTATATCTAAACTTCAATATGAAGCAAATAAGAGCACAGAGGAAACAGGGCATTTGGAGGTGCAGTGATGCAGTCCAAAATCCAGTGGCAGGAGGAAACAGCCAAATGCTAAATGAGTTCTTACTATGAAATGCACAGCCAGGTATGTGCTAATGGGATCTCGATGAGCTGAGATGGCATTTCCCAGGCACAATCATAATTCCCCTTCTCTCTAGAATTTACCTTGTTAATTGAGATGGAGGAGCTTAGGCTTACAAAAATTTTCTGTTAAGTAATATCCATAAAAGCAGCCACAAAGGTGCTTGAAAATCCCTGCCAAAAATACCTATAATGGCACTCTTGCATAATAAGACTGAAGGGCAAGATAGACACAAACTGGGTTACGCCTGCAGAGTGGACATTCCCAACAGGATCTCCTGCTCCTCAAGGGCAGAAGGAAACCTGGCAGCATAGTCCTTGCTTAGAGGATTCTGCTAAAGGACAAATTCCATGCGCAGTGAGACCAACAGCTGCAATTCCAGCTCTAAATCTGGTAAAACACTAACAGAGAGCCATTGCTTTCATTCTGTAATATCCCCCGAGGCTGAAAGATGTCAAATTCTGTTTTTGTAGGCCAGGCTTCATCGTCCAGTTATTTCCTCTAAACACGTTAACACTGGAGAGGAATTGCTGCTTCTTACCTGATAAAGGATGTTTGTGTACTTTTATCCTGCCATATAAAATAACAGTTTGCAGATGCCACGCAGTTCAATAGGAAAAAATCCATAGTAAACACTTAACAGCCCGAAACATCCCTGGAAGCTATTACTTGAAGGGTAATAAAAATTTAAGTGTATGAAACAAGCAGGTTCCCTAGGGAACTACCCTTTGGAACCTGTCTAAAGATGCATTTAAGGAAAAAGCCTGGCAAGCATTCATTCTGTACAACGTTCTATATTTAAGCAGATATAAAGTCTCAAATATTTCTGCAGCTGCTCAATGTCTTCAGTGTAATTGCTGTGTTCAGAATGAACCTTCCCTGTGACAAACCAGAGATCTCATGACATTCAATAATTCTGAGGAATCTCAAAGCTCCTCCTGCAGTTATTCCCTCAGAATAAACCAGTCTGAGTCCAGGTCCACAGAAATCAGTGCCTTCCCTAGCAGACACTCCTCTCCCCAGTTTCAGCCCCTGGGTACATAATGGCCCTGATGCCATGTCCTCTGGCACAGGATACAGTGCAGGTGTCATTCCCCTTTACTGCCAAAATCCTGCCTTTCCCCTTCCAGTGGCAATCCTTTTCTCCTGCCTTCTGCACGGTATCAAAGGGTTGACACAGATTTGATTTGCTGAAGTTTTGTGCTCAAATGGGTTGAAATACTCCCATGCAGCTTGTTTACCCAGTAAATGCATCCCTGAGGAGCTGTGAGGCAAACCCATTCTTGTGGGACCCGATTTCCTCCCGTTTTTCTCGCATCTGATGCAGAGGGAAGAGCTGCTGATGGAGCATCCCAGGAAAATGGATGAACCCTGCACCTAACACACAGCCCCACTCTCTGGAATGCTCCATGGAAAAGAGGCATTCTTCCAGCATGAAATCCAGTGCATACCAGTAAGGACCAAAAGATAAATACATTCTTCCCCAACAGCCTAATAACAGCTTAAAAATGTGGTAGTACCCATTCTCTTAGTTCTATTTCTGTGTTCTTAATGCTTTTTCAATTCTGTTTCGCGTTGCTGCTTTAACTACAGTGCCCTCTTTTCAGATTTTTATGATAAATATATACCGAGTTCTTATTAAAAAAGTATTTTCCACTTCTTTCTAATGAAAACCTTGAGCCTTCTAACCACAACAGCATTCCTGTAATGAAACTACAATTATAAAAATGTTTGTTCTCTGTTCCTTTGTGACTTTGACAGCTGCAAAGCATAAAACATTTCAAGGTGAAATGCAAATTTTGTTTAAGAAAAAAATCATTGAATAAAAGAAGAGAAAATTAATTAAATTTTAACTATTAATGGCAGTTGATGGACCCTTCTCCCTGGTATTTTCTTTAGGAAGTTCAATACCAAATGCTTTGAAGATAAAGACTTCACGTAATTGCTGTGGGATTCAGGACTGCTGCACCCTCATTCGTCTGACTCTTCAACAAGGTAGATGTAAGGTAAAAACCACAATGGAAAAACTCCTGTGCCAGTACTGCAGTAAATTACAGTTATCTCTCAATGCTAATAGTGGCAGTGGTGTCCTTATCTCTGGGAGTGCACATATGCTAAAAATAAGAAATGAGCCTTGTCCGTATGTTCTGTTTTCCAGAGCACTAATACAAAGATGTCAGAGGGAAAAAAAAAACCCTCTCTCAAAGAGTCAGAAACATTTGCTGACTTTATAAGGATAAAACCCAGAGTATTTTGTGGATTATGTTTTAGTCTCTTCCTTCTGTTTATTTAATAAATTTTCTGTTGATTTAATTTACTGAATTCTGATCCTCTGGCAGAACTTAAGGTTTCCCAGGCCTTGAGGAGATCTCAGCAGCAGCTGTTCTGAGCACACAGTGCTCCCATGTCCTTCCTGGGGCTCAGACTCCCACCTGATGGGCTAAGCCCCTCCTTGGTCAAGCAATGAAAACACAAAGCCATTTTGGGTTCTTTTGTATCATTCTGGGATAATTTTGGCCTGGAAAGGCTGCTTCGTGGCCCTGTGAGTCCCACTCCCAGTACACTGCAGCACAGGCACAGGAGGTACCATCTCCTGAGAGTAATTCCAACATTTATAAATGCATCACTAACATGTCAGTTACTAAAAAAAATAAAAAGGTTGTCTTTTTCTATCCCACTTTTCCTTTCAGATAATCTCAATGTTTAATTAAACTACGATGAGAAGACAGTATCTGGAAAACAAAAGATGAACCCACTTAATGCAAAGAAAGCAAGATTTTTAGCGTGCATTGCTGTCTGTATGTTCATCTACACTTTCATCTACCATCTTTCTGAAGAGTCAAACGAACAAAAATTCAATGTCAAAAGAGCAGAGTGTGGTTTTTACCCAGATGAACTTTGTTCAGCTCTTTTTGTGGGGAAACCTGCTGCCTTTAGAATTGGAAACTTCTGTCAGAACTCCTACCCAGCCAAACCACTGAGCTGCATTCACACTTCGTGCAGCTGCTCCACGGTTCTGAAGACTCTGCATTTTATCACAAGCCCACTGTCAGATGAAGAAGGAAATTTCTCATTGGCTTACATTATTACAATTCACAAGGAGCTGGAAATGTTTGTAAAGCTGCTAAGAGCTATTTATATGCCTCAGAATATTTATTGCATACATATTGATGAAAAGTCACCAAGAGATTATAAAACTGCTGTACAGAACATCGTTAATTGCTTTGAAAACATCTTCATTTCCTCCAAAAGAGAACATGTCGTTTATGGAGGATTTTCAAGATTACAAGCTGATATTAATTGCATGAGAGACCTAGTTAATTCCAAAGTTCAGTGGAATTATGTTATTAATCTATGTGGTCAAGATTTTCCCATTAAAACAAATAAAGAAATTATACAATACCTGAAGAGCAAGTGGAATGGTAAAAATATTACTCCTGGGATACCCCAACCACTTCATATGAAACACAGAACAGAGATTAGTTACAGAGAATATGTCCATTCTGGAGTGCCATACCTGTATCCAGGCAAGACCAGGAAAGCTAAACCTCCCCATAATTTGACAATCTATTTTGGCAGTGCCTATTATGTTCTCACTAAAGCATTTGTAGAGTTTACATTGACTGATGCCCGTGCAAAAGATCTGCTTGAGTGGTCGAGAGACACATACAGCCCGGATGAACATTACTGGGTCACCCTCAATCGTTTACCTGGTAAGGATTCTGGTTTTTCTGCCCTGAATAACCCCTGGGCCCAGAGCACTGGGGAGCCTCTGGCAGGGAGAGATGCTGAGCTCCAGCTCAGAGCTTAACAGCACTTCACTGCATAAATACAGGCATTTCTCCAGCCTCGATGCTGCCCTTTCAAAAAGCCACATCAAACAAAGCTGGATTCCAGAATTATGGTGCACACCATGAGCTACAAGGCTGTTTAAAAAAGGATTTCTATGCTACATAAAAGCTCGTGCTTTCAGGGAATAAAAGCAGAGTAAAACTGAGAATGATGTCTGTTCTTACTCTGTAAATATCTGCAAATAAATAGTATAATTTAGAAGTCTGCAGCAGTGGAAATTTTCCCTGTAATAACTAGAAAAGAATCTTAACAGAGCCTTATGTTTTTAAAGATGCTCCAGGAGCTACACCCAATGCAGGCTGGCAAGGAGACCTAAGAGCCATTAAATGGAAAGATCAAGAAGGATCCTCACACAAAGGCTGCAAAGGTAACATGAATTTTGACCATTGATTCAAATTTGATTCACTGATGAGCATTATTTGGAAATTACATGTTATTTAAAGTACCTATTAAATGTGCCTCAGTGACCATATATATTTTGGAAGTATCATAAACCAACATGGCACCCTATTAAATTACTGCACTGTCTCTAATATAAATAGCTTTTGATATATATAAAATAAATATAGTAAATATATAATTAAATATTGATATTTTATGTATTTTGTGATCATCACAGTATCCATACACTGACAACCCTTCTTTCAGCCCCCAATTGCCAGATTTCAGTGGAGGGGCTTTATCTGACAAGAGCGTTTGTCAGATATTTTCATCAACATTGGGTTAAATCTCTTCAATTTGAAAACAATAAAAAAGAATAGTGCTGACCACATGGAAAGCATGCAGAAATAATAAACATATGTAACTGTATAAGCTGAGCACAGTGAAGCACTGAATGATTGAGCAGGCAATCCAGATAGATCAGAACTGATGCCCAGCTACAAGATGTATCAAGCAGAGCAACATGTCAGTGAAGCAGCTGGAGTAACAAGCAGCCATTTGTGTGAAACAAACCCAAACCCCTGCATTTTAAGACTCTAATTTATCCCCCAGCTAAATTTCCATGATGCTCTGTAAGAAATCAAAAGGTATTTTCTTTCGAAACAGTACAGAGAGAAACTATTTTTAAAAACACTTCAGTTCCTCTTCCTGCTGCCTTTCAGACACCTCCAATTTGTCTTTGCAGGTCATTACATCAGAGACATTTGTATCTATGGACTAGGGGATTTGCAGTGGATTATTGAGTCACCTCATTTGTTTGCCAACAAATTCGAGCCTGCAAAGTACCCCCTGGTGATGGAGTGCCTGGAGAGGCGGCTGCGGCTCCGGGTGCTGCGCCAGGCAGAGGGGCCCATCCAGGAGCACTGGCGATTCCAGCAGCACAGCTACTTCGACATGAAGCTGGATGTGAGCTCGACCAACACCTGAGCAAGTGTTCACCATCCTGACAGAAAGCAGGGACATTTGTAGCCAGAGACTTCACTCTGTGCATTACGGCATGAGGGTAAAGCACAATCCTGTCCGACCAAGAAACAGGTTTTATTTATTACACTAACAACTGCTAATGGGTTAATTCTCAAAGAAAATATGTCTAAATCTGTAACTTACTGAAGACAAGGGGGAAGTTCATAATCTATTAAGTGACTTATTTAGCTGGAAAAAAAATCAATATTCCTTGTGTCCACAGCCAAATAATGACTAACTGGTATGAAAGTAATAAAATGGAAGCAATGACTGAACAAATATAAAATATGGAGAACACAACTTAATTAAAGTCATGACTACTGAGTGTCTTATGAAATGGATTGTTTTGAATAATGAATTTCATGCTAAAATTTCAGAGCTTGTACATAAACAAATGACAGCCAGTTTGAGACACAGTCCATGTCACTGTGGGTTTGGGTTTGTTTTTCCCCATGGCCAGCTGCCTCTCTAATTTCATTGTGTAGCATGGCAACATCACTCCTGCCCTTCCCAGCTCTGCTCCTAATGAGCCAGGAGCACTCACAGGGAGCCTGCAACACATGTTTATCTCTGTCCCTGTTTCTGAGTCTCTGCAGTTTCGGGCAAGCAGACATGGAAAATCTGAGGCCAAGGAGCACAAGAAAACTGAATGAAAGGCCCATCCTTCAGTCCTGTTACCCGATTTCCCTGAACCTGCAGCAAGTGCAGGTCACACCTGGCAGCAAAGCAGGACAAGCAGCTCATCTCCCAAAGCCTGTGCAGACCAAACACAGCACTCAGTGGTCCTGCAGCAAGGAAGGGGCTTTTAACACACAACAGCCAAAGTCAGGGAACAGGAGTTATGAAAGAACAGGGATCCAGCCCTTTTCCAGGCAAGAGTTATTCTTTCCTCCTCGGGACTCTTAAATTATCCTTTCACTTGTGCAATAAACAATTGGGGGCATATAAGGAAACAGAAAATGGGTGGGCTTTCATACAATAGAAATCCATGGGATTAAATATGTCACCCTCTCATCTCCAAAGGTCTTTAGTTACGTGGTACTGACTGGAAGAGACAGAAACCTGAATTTTAAAAAGTCATTTCAAACTGTTCAGCCTCCTTTACAAGTATTTTGGCAAGAATGCAGATGACAGTTTTATTCCAGTAAATCCAAATAAACTCCCCATTAATTTGCATGAACTCTGATGCAAACCAATAAAATATATCTTGTTCTTTATGACCTCACTTCATTAAAAACTACAAATTACAAATAAATGTTGAGGAGCAATTTAGATGAAAACTTCAATATGCACCCAAACACCCTCAGTTTTTATAAGAAAACTGATTACAGATCAAGCATTTTGCCAAAAAAATTCAAATTAATGGAATGGCTCAACAATAGAATGTGAAAGTTTCTTATTGCAAACTTATTCCCAGGTTCCTGGAACTGCACTGCTCGTTTTCCCACACAAGTTTCTCGGAAACATAATTTCTTTCAAATGAACTTTAACCTGAAGAAAGACCATCTGGTCCCTATTTATTTACAAACTCAACCCAAAGGCGTGCACTCAGTTTCATGTATAATCCAGGATTTGTCTTGTGGCTAAATATTGCTGGAGATGCTTTTTTATGGAGGGAAATAATGAAGGGAGAAAAGGAAAATAAAAGCCACGCAGCCTGTCCACGCTGAGCTTCTTGAGAGTCCCTCTCAAAACCATTACTGGAGCTAATGGGTCTCTGGCATGTATAAATCATAGCAATATTCATAATTAATGTCTCTCCAGCCCACTGTAGGGCACTGCCAGCATTAATCCACTGCATGCTGTCTTTTAAAACGTGAATGGACCGTTCCTAATTACCACCATTGCAGCAAATCCAGCATTTTGCTTTCCCCTTTGGCACCATCACACAGAGCAATTGTTGTGTATTGCTTCTGAATTGAATTTAAAGGAGAAATGCAATAGCAGGGCACTGTGTGACATGGGCTCCTTGTGCAGAAATTGAACAGCCAAACCGGGGAAAAAAAACTCCTGCACAAAAAGTCTTTTTAAAATATAACTTAGGTGTGACTTTATCCATGTCAGTTTAGGAAAGTCATTGCAGCATGACCCTCCTTCCTTAAAGGATTTTGTATTTTAGACAACATTTTAGGAAAATCATAACGAAACCATTCTCAATCAGTAAGAAATAGTATTCAACTCATTATTCTGATTATCATGACCACATTCTATTCCTGAAACAGGCACACAAAGCCCTCATGAATTCGGTGTGTTACCAGGTAATGAGTAGCTCAATCACAACTTTTAGACTTCAGCAATCAGCATTTGCTAATTCTGGGGACTTGATCTAAGAGCAGATTGTGCCAAAGTGACCCTGTTCCAGGAACCACCGTGCTCTGTACCCTGCTGCCCACACATGAACTCTGTATCTGAAAGCTATGTGCATAAATTCTCTTTCAAAAAGCTCTCTATCTAAGTTAAACATGTGATAAAGTGTTTTATGTGGCACAGAGTTTAATAGTTAGGGTACTGTTTCAAGTGTGTATTTAGTTGACTCTGAAAACAATTCCAAAATAAACTTTAAAGTGATACAAGAAAGTGTGTTTTAAAATGTAATCTTTTCCTCAGCTTTCAAAGAGACTCCCAGAAGGACTTCCACCACCCATTCAATAACCACTCTTCCACCTCCAAGCCACCTCTAGGATACTGTCACCCCAACAGGATCTTCTGAGACAAGAGTATCAACATCCAGATTTATAATGCATAAAGTGTAACTGCTATCAAATATCAGACTTCCAATTTAGCAGGCACCAAAAACTGCCCAGGCAAGAACCTCCAAGCCAGTTAGAAGAGAAGCTCCAAAATCTACAGACCAACATAAATCACCACAAAGTCAAAATCTTCAACATCCCATCAAATAAAAAGAAGAGTGAGTAGAGACTTGCTTGATCTTTTAGCAGTCTGTTGGGAGAATTACTCAAAAGTGCAAGTTTTAAACTGGCAGATTCCATGTCACACAGAATTCCTGACCAAGAGGAAGCAGCAGAACCCCCCTGATCTTCAGAGCTGCTGCTACAGAACACACATCACCACACTCAGTTATCTGGAAGCAAAGTTGTTTCTCTTCCTGATTAAGTCACATTTTAGCATGTGACTTACTGTTGATAGTTTAGAATTCCCCTTCTTGCTGTGCAAAAGCTCAGAAATACGGCTCAAACAAAAGACACTTCTGTGTAAAAAGGTACTGCAAGTTTTATTTGCATTCAGAAGTTGCTCTTTTCCAACTCTTTTCAGTCTAAACAGAAGCTTCAAAATTTGTCTCAAGCACTTCATCTACCAAGCTCAGTCTCCAACTTAAACCACCACTAAAAAATTCTCCTTGCTCTTTCAAAAAACCTTTGGCCAGGGAGTTTTATATTTTGGCAAGACATTTCAAAGCATTTACCCTTCAGGCAATAAGAGACAATCTCTCTCAGCTCTGGTACAGTGTCTGACTTTTTGCCTTAGAGCTTTCCCAGCTGAATGTTTTTTTTTTAACTTGAATCCTTCACTGTACTGGTATTTAGGATGTGATGCAAGACCAGAGACTTACAAAAAGGCCTCACACATTAATCACAGTTTCCTTAATAAGAGCCCCCAAGCCACGACAGTTCCCTCTCACATTCTCACACCTTTCCCTGGTACCAATACAGTCCTTTTAACAACTCCAGAAAAAGCAGATAAATATATACGTATTTTACATTGTCAGCTCTTCAAGTAGAGTTTCTATTGAGGCAAAATAGGGTTTTTTTGAAAGAGAACTCTGATAGAAAGACTCCTTCATCCTCCCTGTACCTAAACTCCATAAAACCTTCCAAATCCAGTCCTACAGCAAGTGCTGTCGAGAGAAACCAAGGAATGCTGAATCCTTCCTCTTGGTGTTTTCCATTTCCTTGAATTAGACAACATTTGCATCTACATTCTGTTTTTTCCTAAACATTCATTTGCATATCACTAAGCAAATGGAAGGCTCTGCTTCTTGTATGAGCTGCCAGAGCAAACCCAGGAGCAAACTGAGCAGTGAGGTATCTGCTGGATGTCTGCATCCCCTAGGGAATATTCTCAGTGCATCATCACAGCATCTGCTTGGCAGGGTCCTTTGGGAAAGCTGCTATTTACAATGGAGCAGCCTGGCAAGGCTCACAGGCAAGGGGAACACCCAAGAACAGCTTGTTTGGAAAGAGCTTTCTTGGATTCCACATTGGTGGGCATGGGAATGGCCAGGCAGCTCTGAGACTGACACTTCTCCAGTTCAAACCACCACACACCTCTGGGCTGAGGTGAAAGCACAGGCTCTGCTGGCTGAGAGAGACCAAAGGCAGCACAACAGCCAAGACAGGGTTAGCCTTTTTGCACTACTCCCATCACATTACTCTCTGGGCTCAGAATGAAGACAAAAAGTGGCAAGGCCAGGTGAAAAGAATGTTCTGTGCCCATCTGGATCTCATAGGCTCAAATTTTGGTTCAAAAAACATTAATTCCTAAAATACAGCAGTTAGCACCAGCAGAAACATATATATCTTGCTAATCCACAACATTCATTCTGTACATTGATATTTCTTTTGCATTACAGACCATGTATCAGAAGAGAATTCATGAATAAAAGGTTTCTAATCTGAGCACATTGAATACTTCATTTCTTCTTCTTCATTAGTTCATTTCACTGCACGTCCCATTGCTGCCTAAAGACAGAATGTGCTGAGGGAATGCTGCTAACTAGTGCTTTGTATATAAACAAACTGTTGGCCACCAGAAAGCACAACAAACAGTTCCCTGTGATCCTCTTTAGAAGAGGTTTAGTCCCCTTCTTGACACTGGATGAGAACATTATCTGCATACACACAAAAATCTACCAGACCACTCTGACCTTAACCAAAGGGTGAAAATATGTTCTCTCAGTTGGTTACCACTGTCTTTGTGCATCAAAATCCACTAATAAAAGATGACCAATTAGATATTATATCCATTTAGTTATTTACAAAAGCATCTTTCTGAATACTGTGAGGTATTCACATGTTGGTGAAACCAGCTGCATGCAAATATGAGACCATGCTAAATACTCATCAAAATACCCAGAAAAACACGTGGGATTCATTTAGTTCTTGTATGATTATCAGACAGGCCAAACCATGGACAAAACATCTCAATCCTGCACCTAATGATCTAGTTACACCCATCTATCAACCAAAATTTAGATGCAAACAAAAAACCTCATTAAAAATAAATTAGTTTCTTCCAAGAGGAAACAAAGCCATTAGGACTAAACCAATACTCTGCAGAACAAAATGAGCACTGAGAGCAGCAACATGAGACTAAACCTCACAAAATTCCACATCACCTGCAACAGGCCTTGTTTAACACAAATGTACTCTGTTTTAACCAATATCAGGGTGCTCACTGAAAAATAACTGTCTACATGTGGCAACTATCACCACAAATATTGTTGATAATAAATGCAGTGATGAGAAAAAAGAAGTATTTGCAACTTACAGCTACAAAGAAACAAAGTTAATGAGATCAAACCAGCAACGTGAGATGAAGTGCAGTCAGTATTTTCTACAATAATTCATGTAACTGCTGGAAATTTTAGAGTTGCCTCCATCCTAAAAAACCCCCAAACAAAACAGCACCAGATGCCCTTTAGAAATACAGGGACCAAACCATAACCTGAAAATACAACCAGTTTAAGCACACAGAGCAGCGTGTTTATCAGCGGATAAAACAGAAGCCATTTGGGAAGAAAATACAACCCAAAAACTCAAAGCAAAAACAAACACCCTTTTTAAAACCAAAATTAGAACCAAGTATTTGAAAACCCGAAAATTCTAAAGTAGTTACTGCAAAACCAAACTATCTCTGAGAAAAACATTATTCATTTTTACATCTACTTAGAAACACTTGCTTATTAAAAAGGCCATATAGAATATACAGTACCTACAGATCTGCTGGGGAGGCCACACGTGACCCCACTGCTCCTAAAGCTGGAAAAAACTCACCTTGTGACAAACTTCAGACTTAATTTCTTTGAGGGCACGTTCAGAGAACACACAGCCACAGTTTCTCAAGAAGCAAAACCTACAAAGAAAAGAGTGAATTGAAGAAACCTTCAGCCTGAGAGAGATCTGTGCAGTGCTGACTGAACCCACAGATCATACTGCAGTGTGTCAGCAGGACACAGCTTTATTTACTGTTCTTGCACCTAATCAAACTATCAGCACATTTAAGCAGGCAATTATTGATCCTTAATTTGCACAATGTAAAAACTGAATGAAATATGTTGTGTACAATAAACCACAAGTATTTTGTTGTTTCAGCCTGAATATCTCCTGCCCAACCCCTGTTTGGAGGAAGAAATACTTGGCAACTATCAAGCTGTGAACTGTCCCCATCTCACCCATCAGGGTTAACATGCTGGTCTGCCCAAAGCAGCATGTGAGGAAAAGCCCTGCCCAGCTCAGCAAAACCCAGATTACTGCAGGATTAGGATGGACACACAATCCATCTCCATTCTGCTCCTAACACAGGCAGAGGAAAAGGAGCTGGGAGGAAAGGCTGAGGGAATTGGGATTGTTCAGCCTGGAGAAGAGAAGCTTTGGGGTGATCTAATTGTGGCCTTCCAGGACCTGAAGGAGCTGTAAGAAAGATGGAGACTATTGACAAGGGCCTGGAGCGACAGGACAAGGGGAATGGCTTCACACTGACAGAGAATAGGGCTGGATGGGATATTGGGAAGAAACTCTTCCCTCTGAGGGTGGGCAGGCCCTGGCACAGGGTGCCCAGAGAAGCTGTGGCTGCCCCAGCACTGGAATGTCCAAGGCCAGGTTGGATGGGGCTTGGAGCAACCTGGGCTAGTGAAAGGTGTCCCTGCCCATAGCAGGGGTGGGATGGGATGGGATGATTTTTGTTGCATTCCAGCCCAAACCATTCTGTAATTTCAAGGGCTTGAGGTGACACAAAGGGAGGTCTCATCCAATCTCCTGTGATTTAGCCCCTGAACATTCTCCCCTGCAAACATTGCCCTCTACTCCTTTATTATATATCTAAATTCATTTAGGAAAGGGTTAGCTTTTATCTTCCTCTTGAATATGCAATAAAAGGACACTCAGTGGTCTCTCAAACTCCTACCTGGAAGAAACACAAATATTCCCCACAAAGGCCTGGGGAAGAACATGATTTGCAGCATTGTTTTTCAGACATTTTGACCTCTGTGTCCAGCACAGTCCTCACTTCTAAAGGCCAAATGCAGACACTGCAACACTGACCTGTGCCTTCCATTCATCTCCAGCCCCACCACAGGGCAGATGAAACGTGCAGACTGCAGGTCATCATACTTGTCACCCTTTATACTCTCCTTGTCCCCACTCCAGGCTGGATTATCCACAAGGTTCAGTTCTGTTACGTTCTGAAAAATAAAAATGCAAGCCTTGAGCTTTTCACCAAGGATTCTGAGCTGTGATAACATCCCTTCACACTTTTCCCCACTGTGTTTTGCTATTTTTAACACTTGAATACAGAGTGAAAACACAAGCAAATGGAGGTTACACAGCATGACTGAACTTTCCCTCATGATTTTAACCTTTCCCTTTGAACATCAGACACAACCAGTTTACCTTAATGCTCTTGATGTGGGATGCAGATTCCATTGGGGTTTTATCAGGTGACTTGTCCAGCAGAAATTCAATGACGGCATCTTTGTTATACAACCTGGAACACCAAAATGTCAGTGATCGTGTTTGATTGCCATGATGTTTTTATTTATAATATACAAACCAGTAATTTTAAAACATAAATGGAACTACAAATTATTCCTACTTCACTGTAATATTTCCAGCATCTGTAATAATTACAATATTGAATGGTAATTACTATTGTTCCCCAGGGAAACATCCCTACCTGCCCAGCTCACAGGCCACAATGGGTCGCTGTAGCTTCTCCTGGCTCAGGGCACAGTAGAACCACCTGGCCACCAACTCAGCAACTTTGTCAACCTGAAGGGAAAAAAACCCACTCATTATTTCCAAACAGCTTTTATGGTTGCAAATTCTTTAAGCATAAAGTCAGGCAATACTCAAAGCATTCATGAAATCCCCACATTTCTTAACAAATCTACTTTCTGCTCTCAAAGTGAATCCTTAAAATAACTTTACCAAGGTTATTTAGCAACACTTGTTATCAGTTTTGAGGCTTTGCCTCTCCCTACTGGCCCCATTTCTGCCTAAATCTAACTCAGTTTTCTTACTTTTCGCTCTCCTTATGCTACTTTTGCTCTTCACGTGTTCTCCACCACCCTCTTCTCTCTGGTTCTACAGCTCAGCCCTGCTTGGGTCAACTATGAGTTCCTTCCCTGGAAGGAACGAGGTAAGGAAGAAAGTCACTCACCCTTGGGAGGGTGGTGAAGCTTCGAACCCCCTGCATTCATTAGGTGGCAAATCCAGGGATCCCTGAGGTTGGAAAAGCCCTCCCAGCCCACGGAGCCCATGCTGTGCCCAATGCCCACCTTGTCCCCCAGCCCAGAGCTCTGAGTGCCACGGCCAGTCCTGCCTTGGGCACCTCCAGGGCTGGGCACTCCAACCCTCCCTGGGCAGCCCCTGCCAAGGCCCGACAGCCCTTTCCATGGGGAAACCCCTCCCGATATCCCGCCTGGAGCCGCAGGGGCTTGTTGTGAGCCCAGGGCAGGACCCGCCATCTCGCCTTACTGAACCACTGCCCAAACCCCTCCAGGAGATAAAGGGCCTCGCCACCAGCGCCACACACACACATATATATACATATACATGTATATAAACACATACACACACAAACACACCCCGAGGTACCCGCGGGCCGGCCCGAGGCGCTCCCCTCCCGCTGCCAGCGCCGGGAGCGCCATGCCCCGCGGCCCTGCCCCTCCTCCCTCGCCCTCGGAGCCCCCTCGGACCTTCTCGACCTTCCGCGGCCCCTTGACCAGCTCGTGCCGCTTGGGGATGGTGCCGCCATCGCAACCCATGGCGCTTCCGGGTGCGCCCCTGCCCGGCGCGCTTCCGGCTCGCGCTGATGCCGTCACAGCTGTTGCTAGGCAACCACCCGGCTGGGGGCGTGGCCATTGGCCCCGGGGCGGGCGAGTCCATCCCGGCCGGGCGGGGTGGGGCGGGACGTACCAGCTGAGCGCGCGCGGCGAGGGGAGGGGGTTTATAGCGCCCCCTCGCGGCCGTGGGAGGAACTGCTGGTGCCGCTCCCGGCCCTTCCTTCCCATCCCACCCCATCCCATCCCTTCCTCATCCCACCCCATCCCATCCCATCCCATCCCATCCCATCCCTTTCCCAACCCATCCCATCCCATCCCACCCCATCCCATCCCATCCCATCCCATCCCATCCCATCCCATCCCT
>JAWWEW010000051.1:12438667-12455968 GCA_035583185.1 Anabacerthia variegaticeps
GGCCTTTCCCGGGTTATTCCTGTGTTTTTGTGAGGAAAACCCCCCTCCCCAGACCCCGGTGTGAGGGTCAATCCACAGCAGGGGCGAGATAAACACGGTGTTTGTGTGTGCAGACAGAGGTTTGCACGTGTGGGGGTTCAATAACAGTATAAATAACAGTACAAACAACAGGCTAAATATACCAGTGCAGGGCACAGAGGGTGCTGAGGCAGAGCTGGCTCCTCACTGCCCCCACCGCCCCTTTGCAGGGCACAGGCACCGATAAAACACGGCCCAGGCGTTGAAATCACACACAAAAACATTGACATAAATTAACAGGGAAGGCTACAAGTGTTCCCACGCTCTGACAGTCTTTCACATCCATCAAGTTCAGGGATGGAGTTAAGAAGCTGCACAGACCACAGCAGAGAAGGCTGAACCCAGCTTGGGCAGCGCTGGGTGTACCTGCTGATGTCCCTGCAAGGAATAACATCACTCTTCCAGCTTGTGGGAATTGCTTTGAAACCCTCTGGGGGTTTGGTGACTGAAATAAACTCCGCCTCAGCTGGAGAAATGCTCTGAACATCTGCAGGCTGTGGCAGAGGGTGACCGAGCTGCTCCCTGTACATTTATCCCTCCTCCAAGCCAGTTTCCTCCGTGCTCAGGCACCAGCCTGGAGCATTCTCCATTAATATCTGGGCCATGTGTAGTACCACATTTTGTACCGTAACACATCAGTTGCATTTGCATGTCAAACCCAAAAAGAAGCTTTGCAGCTGTTTAAAAAAAACCAAACTATAATTACAAGCTTTGAGTAAAGTCCTCGGGAAACAATTGATAAGTTACAGAAGGTTGGGCAGCTAAATTTAAAGAGACTTTACATGCCTGAATAGAAAAAAAAAATAAAAAAGACATCTGACCTACGGAGAGAATAAAAAATGAGTCAGATAATAAAATAATTTTGCTCTAATACACAGGAAACCTTCCTGCCCAGCCACTCTGACAATGACATTTCCAGGCAGGATCTGAACAGTGCAGAAGAAAGGATTAATCTTCTTCTGCATGTGCTGTTGTCGGGATTTTCACCTGCAAAAGTGCACCAGCACCCCGGGAACTCCCAGGAGGAATCCTGAGGTGAGTGAGAGTTGGTGTCTCTGAGCTGGTTTGGCCAAAGGAGCACCAGCAGAGCAGGGTGTGTATGTGAGAAGAGCCCGTGTCTCATTCCATCATGGCCCGGAACTGCTGCGTGTACTTGGCCAGCTCCTGGGTTTGGTCCTGCAGCTCCCTCGTGGCGTCGGCGTCGGGGTATTTCACGGCAGCGTTTTTGGTGGCCACAGCCAGGTTCTTCAGGAGGCTGCAGAACCTGCTGCTGCTGTGGAGGATGTCGCTCCGCACAGCCCTTTCCTGAGTCTCCTGGCAGAGGGAATCCACCAGCTTTTGTCCCACCATGATGATCAGTTTGCTGTGGGATATGAACACCTCGGGGGGCTGGTTGGTGTTGAGGCTGTTGGTGAACACCCCCATTGCCTTGTGCAGTGCAGCAAAACACAGCCTGCAGTGCTCTGGGAGAGGGATTTTCTTGGCACAATCCTGCCTGCTTTGAATTCCAGCCTTTTTTGTGGTTGGCAAAGCCTGGAGAAAGGTAAAAAAAAACAAAACAGTTTCAGCTTGGTGTCACACACTGATTTGTTTCTTTAACTGCCCTACCCTAAATTCTAAGTTCGTAAGTCTCCAAATTGCCCCAGCCCAGGAGCTTTTACAATAATTTCTTTCTCCATAAAGTATTGGAAATTCTCCTCTTTGCCTTTATTCCCCTAAATATGATTTTAATAATGGATAGCACACAAAGAGCTGCAGCCAGACACCAGTCCTTGACACAGTCTGGACTTGAAGCTTTCAGATAGTACAAAACATTGATCTTTAATGGGCTTAATCAGGGTTATGAATGATTAGAATGTACAAAACAAGAGTCATTTTTGTACCAGTGCATGACAAGATATTTTGAAATACTAATCCTCACAACCTTCTCCCCAGATGATGCACAAAGGCAAGAAAATATGACTTTGAAGTGGAGTGGTTTGTTGCGTTTGAGGAAAATAAATGTTTTTCACAATTTTCAGCAGCAATTCTAAGAACAAGTTCTGGGAAATGGGCTATGAGAAGCAAATAGATCTCCATGTATAGAGATGTGTGTCTGAGTGCAAATTGCTTTGAATTTTGACAAGCACAGAAATCAGGGACTAGAGGTCCTCACAAATAATAGCTTTCAAAATCAGAAATACCTGTGGTTTTGGATCTGTGCTCTTCTTTGCTACTTCTTTACCTGAAATGATTTTCTGTGCCTGTTACAAATTAAAATGAAAGCAAAGCTGAAGTGACTTTCATAAAATATTTAAATATAAATGTGTTTTTCTTTTATTTCATGGAGAAACAACTAGTTGCTGTGCAACTTTCGTAATATGGACAGCAATGGCACATTTATTAGAAGCAACTGTAGGTTTTTTCCTACTAAAAATGTAGTGTCTCCTCCTGCAAGATCTAAGACTCAAACCAACATCAACAAAATGACCTTTCCTAAATCCTAAGGACATGCCAGCACTTCTTTGTGAAACCAAGAGAGTTATTCTTGGTAGATATTTCAGTATGAATGGTAGATATTTCAGTATGAAATAGCTACAGTCACAATGAACTGGAAAGAGGAGAACTAAAAGGCAAAGGAGAAGAAAGGAGTTGCAAGTCCCCAGGTAAAACCCACCTCCCAAATGAATTTAAATAGGCAAGATGATAAAAATGTTTTCTCAGTGCTGGCTGGCTGAATTCCCAAATTCCAGTTCTCCTTATTGATTAAAATTATTCTCATTTTACGTGTGCCATCCAGCCTTGTAACAAAATCCTGAATTCACACCAAGTTAGGAGAAGGGGAAGCAGCACAAACTACATCTGGCACCGTGCAAAGATAAAGCAGTGCCAATATCTGCACACAGAGAAGAGCATGGACAGTAGAGCCCAGTTTTACTGGCCTGTAGCTGCACATAGTCACAATCCTCGGTGGCATTTTCCTCCTGTCTCTCCAGAGGGACCCGGCTCCGGCTGGGTTTGTCAGCAGCACTCCTCTGGAGCGACTCCACTTCTATTCCTCTTGGCACTGGGGTTAGTTTTGCTGTTCTGTATTCTGGGCTCACTTTGGGCTGCTTCATTTCGTGTTCCTTCTCACTCCTTCTGAAGAGCAGCTTCCCGTTGGCGATGATGATGGACACGAACCTCTTGATGTCGTCGGGGATCGTGCGGGCCACCATGACAAAGCGATCGAGGTCATCTGGGTTGTTCTGGGGTTTCCTGAGGACCAGCACCTCCAGTGACCAGCTGCAGTTGTTTAGAGCTTCCCTGGTCTCTGTCAGAATTTTGAAGGAGTTCACAAGGATCTCTAGCTGTTTTTTAATTCTGGTCTGCAGGTTGTTATCAGTGAGGTGGGAGGCGTTTCCCTTTATGGCTTGGGCAAAGGCCAGGAATTCTCCCAGTGACACCTTGATGTGGTCGATGGCTCTGTGGATTTCCTCGATGTTCTTCTCCAGGTGTTCCTGTAATCGCCATTTACTGCTCACAAAGATCATCAGACTTGCAACTGAGCTGGACACGCTGTGCTGCAACTTGGTCAGGGTCTCTATGGCTACTTCAAGCTCCACTTTGATTTCTTTCTGAGGCTCTTCTGATGGTGAGGACGTAGAAAACTCAGCAGATGAGCTGGAGGATGTGGAGAGTGTGCTGCTCCTGCTGTCCACACTAGGGACAGACGGGCTCTCTTGTTCTAATTTGGCACCTCTTGAGAGCTTTGGAGAAGCACCGTGTGCTTGTTCTCCAGACCTGTCCCTGTTGCTTTCCATCTCTTTCTTGGACTGCCCAGCGGTGGGCAAACCTTTTGGAATATCATAAACATTGCCTTCAGAGACCTGACTCTCAGCCTTTGGAGCCAGGAGGCTCGGGGGTACATCACAGCTGCTGTTCTGTGCCAGAAGGAGCAGGTCCCGTGAGGATGGAACGTCGTAGAGTCGGATATCTGGGCCTGTTAGTTTCCGTTGTGCTGGTGGAATATCATATAATTGTGGATTTACAACTTTGGCTTCACCATTTTTTGTTGGCACCTTGTACCTGGCTGGTGGGATATCATACAGCATGTGGTTCTCCATGGAGTGGCCAGATGGGTTTTGTTTTAATCCTGGTTTTTCAGGTGATACTGGAATATCATAAATCCATTCTGACTTCCGAGGATTTGGCAAAGTATTGTAATGACCCCAGCACTTTTTCAGGGATTTATTTTCTGAAGCATCAATTTCTCTTTTGGGAGGGACATCATATAACTGCAACAGAGCACAGAGGGTTTATAAACCATCTTTTAAAACAAAAAATGGGACACAAAACTGAATTCTCAGAGCACACAAATGTGTGCAACTCCACTGATGTCAGTGGAACTGCACCACAAAAGGGCTGGCCTGTGTTTTTTGTTTTCTGAAATACACAAGCTGCGCATATAAAAGGTAAAATATTTTGAGCATTCAGGAAAACCTGAAATTCTTTGGTACTCAACTAAAACAAAGTTTCCATTGAGCCATTTTCTCAGTTATGAAATCTCAGATCTCCTTCTTCAAGGCTGGTGCTTGTCCAGTGGTGGGGGAGAGATGGGAAAGCTGCCCCTCAGCCTGATCTGGGTGTCACAGCAATGACAGACTGTTCTCTTGTGTCCAACAAATCTCACTTACGTTGCCTGCTGGTGGATCTGTCTGGATACCAGCTCCTGCATTTTCTGGGCTGCATGGGATGTTGTAAAGCTGCTGCTGCTCTGTCTGGAAGCTCTCAGTGGATCTGAGTGGCACGGAGCCCTTCCGTGTGGTGGGTGGAGTGGCACCGCTCTGGGCAAAGGGAAACAAACCTGGGTGACTTTGATCCTTTTTAGAACCTGCTGAAAGTGTTGGTGAAATCAAAGCTTGTGGGAGCAGGTCCTGGTTTGGACAGCGTGGATCACCCTCAGTCTGCCAGGTTGCTGCTGGAATCTCCCTGCAGTGCTGGGTGGGAGGGCAGGGCGGCCACCCCTGGCACACCTGGCTTTGGGGCTGAGCAGGGATCTCCCTCTTACACAAAGGGGTAACTCAAGGAAAGCTGTGGACAGCTTGATAATAATGGGATGGACTCAATCCTGCACTGCCGGGTGCTGCCAGAGGAAGGTGCATGGGCAGGCTCCATGGACGTGCTCCACACCTTTCCTGGGAGGTGACAAGGTGGGGCTGGGGACTGGTGGCTGTCCTGTCCTGGTGACCTACACGGGCTGAGAGGTAGAGGGAATGTGACATCCCATGGCCCTGGGAAAGCACCATGGTACCAAGAGCAGGATGATGGAACAGGACACCTGGGCATGTGATTGACCTGTTGCCCTTCCCCTGGTCATGTCACAAATCCATGGCATGTTCTTCCCCAGGAGGAGAGTGGGGTGGGTGACATTTGGTTTCTTTTTGAACACGAGTTTGTGACTCTTCTGTAAACACCCTGAAATCATCCCAGCCCAATGACACAGACACAAAGCACATTTCCTCCTGGAGTCCAAGGCAGAGAGGGTGACCCTCTGATACTGGGAATTCACTAAGACATCAGTGGTGTCAATCTCTGCCTTGGACTCCAGGAGGAAATGCCTTATTAATAGCAAAACTGAAGGTGTTTATTAGAAACATACCAAATTTAAAACACATTTCTCTACATGTCTTAGAAACTCAAGAGAACTGCTTTAGCTTTTGAGCTAAAAATAGAATATTTTCTTCCCAATTTCACAAGAAGTGAACGTCAGGCTCTGTTCTGAGGCTCTGCAGGGTCCCAGCTGCAGGGAGGGGCCGTGGCAGGACTCACCTGTGCGAGCAGGGACTCCCGGCGCTGTGCAGAGGGCACGTCGTACACCTCGCTCCTGATGTTGGGGGCTGAAGCCCGGCAGGCTCTCGGGAGAGTAAAGAGGTGCTTGGAGGGGGAGAGAAATAGCAGTGAGAGAACTGCAGTGAGCAGGAGGCTCAGGACATCTTTGGAAACTCATTTAACTGGATAAGCCACCATTGGAGTAATCACTCTTAAGTGATTGAAACCTTCAGCTCTCCACTGAAGGTGGGAGGCAGGAACTGAGCTTAGAAGCAGGCGTGGCATTGTTTCCCCGTCACTCTCCTTTGCCAGCATTTCTGCTGTATTTCAGGTGAGATAAGAACTGGCAAGTACACATCAAAGACAATCTGCCTTACTAACCATAGGAGGGAAAAGATTTGGAGAAAAATCCAGCTTCAGTTATCACTTAAATCTTTAGGCTAACCAAAAGCAGAACCACCAAAAAAAGGAAGTGAGGAAATTTCTGCTTCTCCAGGCTCACAGAGCCATGGGGTCAAGCCATATTTAGTGTAAGAGCAGCAAAAAGGTATAGGCTGAGTGTTATTCTGTAGTTATGAAAGACTGACTCATTTGGAAGGACTAAACCTTGATGTCCTGTTCAACTCTGTAAAGAGGGAAGTCCAATAGGAGAATTACGTTATTAGTCTGTGGTCAAATTCTCAGCTTCTCTGGGCACCCTGTGCCAGGGTTGAATATGAACATCTTACTTCAAAACAGAGGCATAAAAAGACTTCCCTGAGCAGAAAGGGTAAAAGATGAGGTATCAAGGAAGCCATCCTTAGCCCAGGTCTGTTTTCAGACGGACAAATCTCAGTATACAGCAAGAAGGAAACTCCCTGGATATCACATCTTCCTACTTTCCCCAGTCCTTTCAGTGACAGTAAAACACACAGGTGCCCTGTGTGTCAGTGAGGAGGCTGCTCTGTAGGGTGAGAGCACAGGCCCTGAGGGCTTTGCTTTTGCTTTCTTGCTTTCAATCCCAGTGGCTTTGCCCAGCTGCTCAGGGGACAGCTGGGTATGCCAGGAGCTCTGCCAGCTGTCCCACAGGATCTCCGTGGCGTGGCCCTGAGTGCTGTGGGTCATTCTGTCCCCGCACAGACTGCCCTCCCCGAGCCTCCCCTGTGCCTGGGCATGGCTTGTGACCACCACGGTGCAGCTGGTGTGGGGACAGCTGGGACACTGTGCAAGGGACAGCTCAGCTCCGAGCTTCGAGGTAATAAATGCAGGCTGAGACATTTCTCTTTCATTCTCAGTTAGAGTGGGCAAGGCTAAGGTGTAGGAAATGACACAAGAAGAGCCAAGGAGCTCATCTGTTGGCCCACTCGTTCAGATAATGAACAGATGACATTTTCCACCTCATTTGCTGGCACAACCTGGAAAATTTGTACCAGTCTCGCATTCAGTTTGCAAATGGCTCCTTTAGGGTGAGGAACTGGAGAACTCAGACCACAGTAAGTGCAGAAGGGTCCTCTGTAGCTCTTGGCTTGAGCCTGCAGCTGTGGTAGCTGTGCACGAGGTCTGCACTGCTGCTGCAGTGCTGGAAATTAAGTTTTAGTCACCAGGGAAGCCCCAGGTTGGTCTGTTTTCCAGCACCCACCTGCCACACAGCAAGAAGCAGCACCTCGGTTTCCAGGACGTGCCTTCCAGCACAGTGGGAGGAAAGGTGGCCCCAGAGACCAAATGATCATTAAATCAGCCAAAAAGACTGTATAGCTCAGGGCTGAATTTCCTTCCTTTTCCTTTTCCAATTAGCATTTCTAACATGATTTTCCTTCACGGAATAAAGAGTCACCCAGGGCTGAAGAGCTCATGGGACTGAACTAAAACTTGACTTGAATTCCATCCTCATTTTGTCTGTTTACCTTTCATTATAACACACTCCCCATTCCTTTTTTTCCTGAAGAAAGCACGAGTTTTTCATCTTAAGACACTTGATGCAACTTGTAGTTCTCACTACATGTTCCATGGACATGTTTGATTTGAATGTCAAACATGAGGAGCTGAGAGAAAGAAGTCAGGCCAGGCAGCTGTAATGAAACCCTGGAAAACCAGCTTATTCTCCTGCTTAGCTGGGGGGACTGGTGGCTGCTCTCATCCTCTACCCCCTGGTCACTGCATCAGCAGCAGCAAAAATGTGGTGGGAGACCAGCTGATTGAGGGCACACAAGCAAACCCTGTGTCCTTCTGCATGTCTAGAATAGGTGCTGCTGCTTTGTGCAAGCAAAGTGACAGCCTTGAGCAGCAGAAGGGAGAGGCAGCAGCACTCTGAGCTTGCTGAGGGGCTGGAAGCAGGAGAAAATACACCAAAACCAGCAATCACACAGCAAAAGGCTTCATTTCTTTCAAATTATGAACCATGTTCCTATGCAGATGGATGCAAAGACCCCACATGTGCCCAGGGGACTCTGGATGGCTGCATGCTGTGAACCGTCAGAGGAGAAAGGTCTGTGTCTTGTTATTTTAACTTTGGGGAAGGTTTGTAAATAATTTCTAGGTTCTCCCAAACAAATGGTATATTCCTTACTTCCTGCCCTGTTTTACAGCTGCTTTAAACTGTCAGAAGCATGAGGGACTACAGAATATAGAGACTCCCACGTGTTGCCCAGAGCAGCCTTTCTCACATAATGCTATAAACCGTAGTAGAATTGATGGGAATTTCCTAAACACCATCACTCTTTTGCTGCAAATTCCACCACAAAGCTCAGGCTGACAGCCTTTGTTATTTCCCCACTCCCAACAGATTGCTGCTGTGATAACATCTGTAACTTTTAGACTTGCTTGTTCTCCTTACCTGGTGCTTGGAGCTTTTGGTCCTCTCGCTGAGCAGCTGTGCAGCCAGGGCTGGCACCTGATATATGGCTTGGGCAGGCGTGGCAGAGCCCCTGGCTGGGGACTTGACCCACCCCTCCATCTTCTCGTAGGTGGACGACAGCGTGGTGGCTTTGGGCACGGAGGGGACCTGGTAGATGTTCTGTGGCGCCGCCGGCAGCTCGGCAGGGTCGCCGTGGGTGGAGGGAGGTGGAGGGATGGATGGAGAGAGGAGCTGCAGGCGGTTGGCGGGGGCCAAGCCCTGCCTGCCGTGCAGGGAGCACTTCCACCAGCCCTCGCTGCCCAGGACGTGCTGCTCCAGCACCGTCAGGATGTCTCCCTTACGGAAGGCCAGCTCGTCCGAGCACTCGGCTTTGTTGTCGTAGAGCGCCTTGGCCAGCGTGTTCTGGGGACAGAGACAACACCACTTGGCACCCTGACAGCCCCAACAGGGTTCCTTTGCTTCTGCTCTGTGCTCCTCCCCACCCTCATCTCACCTTAGTTCAAGCCCAACCGTTTGCACATTGAACAACCTTGCCTTAAGGTTCATGAGTATGTAGATTTTAATGCAACTTGTAGCACGTTTCAGGATGGGGCTTTTAACTAAACACTTCTGCACCAAATTCCAAAATGTGGCTCGTGTTTCTCGTCATGGATTTCAGTAGACACACTAACATACATCTAGGCTGAAGAGAGTGTGCTGGAATAAGATGTATCCAGGGCATTCCTTGACAGAACTTCAGTCAAAGCTATTCAGAAGACCCAGAATCCTTGAATTTGCTGCAAGCAGGACAGAAGGCCTGAGGAAGATGAAGATGGGAGGAAAGGAGGGTCATGGGAACCCACCTACCCAATTCAGGGAGGTGGGCCTAAGGGCAGCTCTGGGGATGGACACATTTTGGGATGGGTATATCCCATCAGATATGCTAACTAGCCCATATTATAAAATTGTAAAAGCTGTCCTTTGTGTGAGTTCTAATGTATTTTGTGCACCTAAAAGTGCTTTAATTAAAAACCTGCTCTCTACCTTAACTGTACCAAAATTGTCCAGAGAATTTTAATTTGATTTTAGGCAAGAAGAGCATTGGAGAGTTAGACTTGTGCCTGTGCAAACTTTAGTGCAAACTTTAGCCTTTCCTGCTATGTTCAGTGCATGAATAAAGAAATAGGTAATAATAACAATAAAACTTTGTGCTAATAACCCCAAGGTCAGGGTTCAATCCCCTGTATGGGCCGTTCCCTGAAGATTTGAACTCAACAATCCTCATGGGTCCCTTCAACTCAGAATATTCTATGATTCTGTAATAATGCTACAATATTCTTCACCACCTTTTCCCCACGAGGCTCTTGAAGAGCACTGCTAATGTTAATTTTTTAGACTTATTATAGTTGACATATATATATATTAGACTTATAAGCAAAGGGTGGAGAAAGCTGTGGGTGGGTTTTTTTCCACTCCAAGATAGAATTTGCTTTCAGCTTTAAAATGGGCCTGTCCCAGTGAGAGGGACACTGGCTGTGCCTCAGAGGGAGTTTATCAGACAGTGCAAGTAATGCCCAAAGAGATAGCACAGCATAGGAAATGTGATGCCTTGTATTTCTGCCCGGAGCATTTGGTGCAGAGCAGCAGCTGGCTGGAGCTGCAGCAGCAGAACCCCACTTGGTCAGCTCAGCTGGTGAGAAGGGACACTGCTGGCTGCACACATTCCTGGGGCAGGGTGGCCACCAACAATGGCCCTTCTGTGAGCCCTGGGCTTGTCCCTCGCAGCTGCCAGGGGTGGACAACAGCCCCTTCTCCCCTTGTCCCAGCCTGGTTTTTGCCTTGAACATGGGAGTCCCCTTTCTGTTTGGACGATGCCAAATGCTGCTGTCAAGCCCCCAGGAATCCCACCACAAGCACAGCCCGGGGCAACTGTGGAGGAAAAAAAGAAAAACAGCCAATTTTTCCTATTATTCATCAACACTTCCAGATCCTTGTTGTTGGATGCTGTGCAGACTCGCTGAAAGGCAGACCCTACTCTCCAGCCCCCTTTTGCAGAGGAACTCTCTCCCCCTTTTCCAGAGGAATTTTCTCCCCCTTTTCCAGAGGAATTTTCTCCCCCTTTTCCAGAGGAATTCTCTCCCCCTTGTCCAACGTGAGGAGCCTTATCCAGGCACAGGCAGGAAGTGGGTGACAGAGCCAGGAAGCCTGAACCCAGGAGTGGAGCCTGGCACAGACAAGGCTGTCCTTCCTAGTTGCACCAACACGAAGAAGAGGAACACTTGGTTCACTGTGTGGTTTTAAAAGGCATCTAAATGTTGACATTGCCCCAGCTAAGTCTTTCCTGTGGCAGCAGCATCCTGAACACATGGCTGGGCTTAATTCTTTCATCAAACAAGGGATGCAACGATGCAAATCTATTTTCAAATCTCATTTCTTTTAGAGCAAATATGCATCCAGCCCAGAAATCTCAATGCACATTGAGCCTGCTCGTGGTAAGACCCAGAGCCACAGGAGGCCATCCCTGTTCCAATTTGCCTTCCAAAAATACCTCATTTTTCAAGACAACTCATCCCAGCCAATTGGTTTTGTGATCACAACAGCAGGAGAAGTTCTACAGCCAAAATGTCCCGGAGATGAGTGCTGGCTGTGACTGCCCAGATCACTGAGGTCCACCAATCCTGTCTGCTGTGACGTGGAGCGAGGTTATCCCCACTCCAGGCTCTGCATCATCCCTCATGGGGCTGTGCCAGAAATCCAGCCCCATCTGCACCCCTGCCTTTCTGGGACATGTGTGAGGGATCTCTGTGGCAGCCCCTTCCTACCATAAGCAGAAGCATCTCTGACCTGCCAGTGACTGTAAACAAGAGCTGCATTCCCAGGAGCGCAGAGAGCTCTGGGGATGCTGCCTCTGGGGGAGGCTGGGCTGGGAGGGCACTGGGATCCCCATTTTTGCCCTGTTAGCCAGTGGAAACTGCCTGTCCAACGTGTCACCCACCACGGGCCAGCCAGGGGTGGAGCTCAGTGGTGTTTTAGGTGACCTGGTTAATGTGTCCTTGCCATAATCAATGTATAATAAGGACTAAAACAACACAGATGAGATCAAAGCATTTTTCCTTCTTTGACATTTGTTGTTTCGTCCCTGTCAGCAGTGGGAAAAAACTCTCCTAAGACAAAGAACATCCTACAAGGCAGTTCTTGCCCCACAAGAAGACACAAGAAAACACCTTGGTTGTGACTCTTCTCTCACTGAGCAGCTTTGAATGAGATGATAACAGGGCACAGACCTAGAAAACAGAGGCTTTGTGCCCCCTCCAGAGCCCACGACCACCCGAGGGATTTACAGTGCCAGGTCTCTGGAAACAGCTTCAATTAAAAAGCTCTTGTGTAGCTAGAAGTGTGTCTCCTTTATTGGAGTGTAGATCAGATGTTGAGGGAGCAATCCCTCCTACAAACTGGACTATTTACTCCTTTATTGTGTATCCTTATCCAGCCATGCTCCCCCTATAAAACCTAACAGACCTTGGGAGTCATCAAAGTGAAAGCAGTTAACTTATGTTTATTAATGAAAAGAGGGGAAATTTTAATTAAGAGTCAGTAAAGATGATCAGTGTACCATTCTGTGATATAAAACTCTATACTCTCAAAATGGGAGTGCTCACAGACTGACATCTGAGCTCTAGATACACAGGAAAAAACACCCCACTATTACTAAGAGCTCGTTATCCCTTTGCTATCCCAAGCCCAGCCTTTAGGACTATGCAACAGAAAAAAATGTCCTTATAAAATACATGCAAATATTGCTAGAAAAATCCAAGTGATACCCAGTGATCTGTACCAAGTGATAATTTGAGCACCTTGCCTGCAAGTCTGCAGATAATTTCCTTATCCCCCACTTTCCACTCAGTTTGTGTTTGGAAATGTCAATTTATCACCTGTGGTTCTCAGGTACTGCACTACTTCCTAGGAAGTAATTTCAAATAAAAACTATTTCAAATAAAACACTGGTTTTCATTTATTGTCTTAAACTGGCATCTTAACCTGTTGGAATAACATAAATAAAGAGGCACTTTTAATCATGGGAGTTTTTGTGGCTCAAGATAATTCTTTCCCAGCCGCATTTTACACATAAATATGGGTGTAAACACTTTTATTACAGGACAGCAGGACTTAAAATATTCGGGGAGGAAGAGATAGAGCTAAAGGCGGGTTGTGTTTGCTAAACAGTTCTGTTCATGCATCAGCAACACCTCTGACATGTTTACAGAGCGGCTTCCAGTTCATCTCTTCATCTGCCCCCAAAGCTGGAGCAATAAACATTCTCCCTGTCCATTAGCTGGGAAAAGGCTTCCCAGAGAATTCCCTTTCAAACAGCAAACAACTTCCAGGCAAGTCTTGCCCACTTCAGTTAATTGTAGAGCGTTTGGAGCATCAACATGCACAGGAAAAAGGAGAATTTGCCTGAAATGATCAGCTCTTGCCTCCCTGTGACTGTGGGGCTGCACTTCCCCCAGGTGTGCAGCGTTTCCTGTGGCTGCACAACGTCCTTCTACTGCATTTTTGGGGTTTTCTTGTGATAAACTTCATAGAGAAGTTTTGTGGGAGCTGCAGTGAGGAACCATTGTCAGGACTTGCTTTGATTGCCCATCCAACTGTTAATCGATTTGGGGAGTGTGGAACCAGGTGCTGACCAGCAGGTTTTAAACTCTGCATGGCCAAATCAGTTCTTGAGAAAGTAAAGAATCCCTTTAAAAATTCAGGGAGAACCACTTCGAAATCCTGCAGCTTCACACAGTCAGAGCTGCACAGCTGGGAAATACAAGCTGGTTCATTTTCTGTTGTGTTTTCTGTTCATTTTTCTGTTCATTTCCCCCAAAATCTTTTGTCTCTACAAATGTAGTTAATCAAATTCTAGCTGTGTTAAAATCAGCAGGACTGGCAAGTGCAATCAGGATTTCACGCCTTTCACAGCATTTTTGCCTCTGTGGTCTCATGCCCAAGTTCAAGGGACAATCAGGTGCCATTTCCTCTGTTTCACACCCTGACTCTCTGTGCCCTTCTGGGCTTTGGGTTCTCCTCCTGTCCAAAGGGTTTTGCCCACATGCACCAAATTACTGTATTTAATTACATTTTACTACAGTATTTATTTCCAAACGTGGATTTACAGATACAGAAAGTTCTGATGAGTACAAGTTTTCTCCTTCTGCTTCCCCAGCAAAAGGTGCTGCACAGCCACTCCTCAGAGCAAGGTCCTTGCCCTCCTTCCTCTCCCTGCCCAGGGAACAGGCAAAAAACCCCTGGGGCAGGTGGTGAGGAGCAAATTGCACATTATTCCCTGCAGGCACTGCTGTGTGTGGCTCTCCTGGGAGCACAGGGCTGACAGGAGGCTGTCCCTGCATCCCATCTCCTGGATGTGGCAGAAGGGACAGCAAGAGGAGAGGTCAGGGGGGATGTTTTCTGGTTCAGAATCATTTAACAGCAACACCACAACTCCCAGATGCTGTGGCTTCCTGCCTCCCTCTCACCACAATTATCTGCCCCCAAAATCAACTCTTTTTTTTTTAACACTGCCCTTTTGGCCAACGCTGCAATGGTAATAATGCCGAATAAATTAATTAACTAAACGGAATGAATTAAGAAAGAAACGATTTCTGAATCAATACTACTGCAATGGCAGTATCTCCCTGGGCAAAGGGGTGGCTGGGTTTCCACCTGCCCTCATCTCTGGTGTCCGTGGCTGCTCCCGGGTGGCAGCTGGACGTTCCCCTTTGCCTGTCATTAGCAGGGGACACGTGGGGACAGTGCAGACCCTTCCCGAGCCCCAGCTGCCAGGGCTCAGCTGTGACAGGGGACTCACTCAGTTGTGTCCCAGCCAAGGCACAAAGCCAGGCCTGGGGGTCCCTGTGCTGTGTGGGAGCCTGGGCAGGAATATTGACATACGGCTGCAAAAGGGATTTGAGCCATCCACTTATCCCCCCTCCTCCTCCCAGGGAGAACAGCATTTCCTAAAAATGAGCATTGCCACCACTCCTTTCCTCTTTTGAGCTTCAGTTCTCCCTGCAAACAGCGCTGCAGGACCTTATCCTAGAGAGCACAGGCTTTCCCAGGCTCACAGAACTCAGATTGCAATTACTCGCCATTTTCCTCATCACAGAGTGACTCAAGTTGTTGAAATATTTCCATTACCCCTTTTCTAGGAATCAGTGCACGAAAACATCATCTTTTTTTGAGATAAAGTCCAGCCCAAGTGTTAATCATTTAACCTTCTTGTTTCCAAGGAAATAGGAAACAGCCAGTCAGGGTCATTCAGGATAACTTTTTAATAAGGCATATTATGCATGGTACAAACCCTTACCCTCCTTAGCCACACTGTTGTTCTTGATAAAGCATTTTTTTCCTCAGTTTAACTTGGATTATATTTTAAAAACGAAGCCCACGTGCTCTGTTAGTGATGTGCAAATCAGATGAACACACACACAAAGGGACCCTGCCAGCTGCAGCTTTTACACTCTACACACTACAAATGAGAGCAGCAAAGCCATGAAATTCACTGCCACACAAAGAAAAGGATACAATACTTACATTGACCTTCATTTTGCTGCCTCCGGTTTCCCTGCTAGCCCATCACCTGAGCAGGAGGATGAATCCCCCAGCCTGACCAGTGGCTCAGGCAGCACTGGAGGCTCTGGCTGGAAGCCTGGAGAGGGAAGGCTCAGGCTCTGGCACCTCCTGCTCCCTGGGAGCCCCAGGGAAGGGGCTCTGGGGGATGGAGAGAGCTCATTACAGAGCAGAGTTATCTGCAGGGAGCCACTGGGCTGCAGCTGGTGGTGCTGCAGGACACAGAGCCCTGGGAAGTGCCTTCCCTGCTCTGAGCACAAAACACAGGGCAGGGCTGGACCACAAAGAAAAGGATGGGATTTGGAAGCATTTTTACAGTAGAATTTTTTACTCCTTGGTTTGGTTTTTATGTTATTTTTTTTTTTTTAACTTAAGTGTGGCTTGAGGTTTGATACACTCTGAAATTTTCCTGTTCAGGTCTGTAGAAAAACTGAGCAGGTCTCCTTTGTGGTTATAGAAACCCCTGCAAAACAACCCCACTCTGCACAGGCAGAAAACCCCAGGCAGAAAGCTAAACATGACCTGCAGCAGCAGGGTTTTGTTTCTTTGATCATTTTGTTAAAAATCCTTTAATATTATCAAATTCTAGTGTTATTTAAAATTATTCATGGTTGCTGTTTTGCTCAGCAGCAGTTCAGCCCAGGTCATGCTTATGCAAATGCCCAGGTTTTACCACCTTGGACTTGTGAATACCTTGGGGTTTGCAAACTTTTACTGGTTTTGCTTTTGTACACGCTGCCTTTTCTCTGGCAAAAGCCTTTTCCTTCCTCTTTCTATGGTAGTTCAATTACTGAAATTAGACACTCGCTTCCAAAGCCACAATCTAGAAAAGACTTTTGCATCTTGATTAGAAAATGCTGGATTGAAAATGCTCTCTCAACAAAACCTACACCTCTGGGCTGGGAGCTGATGCAGCTGCCCAAAGGAGAAGAATTCCTGGCACAAAGCAGCCCATTTGAATGTCTTTGGGGTTTTTCTTTTCTTTCCTTGTTTTTAACATCAGAATCAGCAGTTTTACTCCATCAAACCCTCCACAAAGAAGATAAAGAGCCATTCACTTGCTACCCTGAAGTTTTAAAGGTGCTCCAACATTTGAAATGATGGAGAAATACGAGCAGCAAAGCCACAACTTTGGCCACACAACTAGTTTTAAATACAATTAAGTGTTCTCTTGTCTGAATGCCAGAAACCTCTGTGAAGGACCTGGGATGGACTGAGTGTACCCCCCACCAAAATTTCTCTGTACAGAGATGAAAAATGTCCTGCCTCCCTTACAGATGACTCAGTGTGAAAAACAGCCCCCCAATCTTTACACACCTCAATGGAAAACTGACTCATTGAGTTCATAAGAAGCTTTTGCCCCCACACTACATCTTCTATCAAATTTCCAGGAGACAACTCATTTACAGCAAACCCTGAGGTCATAACCCAGGGTGAAGGTCATAATTTCATTACACTGCATATTAGACTTGCAGACAGAAGGACATGAAGCCTTTGAATCAAGACCAGCATTCTCTAACCCTTGCAGCTGGAGCAGGGCATTTTAGCTATGTGTATGTATAAAATTAAACTAGATGTACAAATGCACAAAGAAATATAACAAACTTCATAAACTGGTTCCAGTCTTTCAAACTTAAAAAAGTGCTTCATAATGTTTTGTTTCGCATGTAATGTAGAGAAATTACCTGTCATGCGACAGGTCACCTGGACTGTCACTGAAAGTCTCTGACAATGTAACTATGTCTCTAATGTCACTACAGGAAAACAGGTGGAATTTGAAGCTCTATCTTTGTAATTTCACAGATGTGGTTATCTAGGGGGATTTGGCATTTAGGAACCCTGCTTTATTCAGAGTCCTCCCCAAGAAGACATCTTTCCCAGTCAAAGGTTCTGTCAAGATGAAAAGCACAGGGAGGCATCAGGTACATGAGCGTTGTAAGAGCCTCCTGTGCCCTCCAGGTGAGAAACCCAAACACTTCACAGAATTACTGAGGCTGGAAAAGCCC
>JAWWEW010000051.1:12456527-12468212 GCA_035583185.1 Anabacerthia variegaticeps
ACCTCCAGGGCTGGGCACTCCAACCCTCCCTGGGCAGCCCCTGCCAAGGCCTGACCACCCTTTCCATGGGGAAATTCTTTCTGATGTCCAACCTGAACCTCCCCGGCACAGCCTGAGGCCGTTTCTGGGGCCCAGAACTGCACACAGCACTCGAGGTGTGGCCTCACCAGTGCTACTTCCAACACCATCAAGCATCACACCAAACTCCAACATCAGACCCTTCCCCAGGGCCCCCATTCCTCCCTTGTTCATAAACTGTTCTCAAAAAACCAGACATACCGTTGCAGTTCTGTTGATCCTTATTTCTTTATCCATTGTTGTCACTCCTCAGCAGCACCACTTGAGCAATACAGAGAGTGACAGGGGGATGAAGAGACTTCAGCCTTGCACAGATGCTCTGGAACTACCTCTCAGGAAAGCCCATCTGACAGCTCTACCCCTAACAGCACGCAGGAGCTTGTAGAAGAGATTCTCATGAAAGATAATTTCTGTGACAAGATTAAAAAAGGACAGCATACAAACCAGAAAAAACCTTACTGGCAACTAGAAGTGAGAAAAAAAGTCTGCCTGTCAATGGAATTTTCCTTAGTTTATCTGTCACCAGCTTTTCGCAATTAACCGCAGCGAGAAGTCTAGCCCCTCTTTTGCTACGTGTTCCTGTGTTTCCTCTTTTAGCAACCCAGTGAGTACTAGGCAGTGGTACCACAAGGAGCTGCACAGGGCTTGATAAGAAGTTGGCTCCACAGTGGTGGAAATCCAGGATTTTGAGGCCAACAGTTTTGATGGCATTCGAAGCCGTCTCAGCTTTCACGTCCCCAGTACAGTTCTTTGCCACAAAGGGGCTCTGGGAAAGCTGAGCGTGTTCCCAGCCCTGCCTGGGGTGGATGCTGATCCTCCTGCCTGCACCACAGCTCCAAGAGACCTGGGGAGAGGCACAGCTCCTGCCCCAGTGCCCTTCAGTGGTGCTGCAGCTCATCTGAGGGGTCCCCAACAGCCACACCGAGAACTTCCCAACCCGAACCACAATTATCTTCACTACTTTTACTTCCCTTCATTTTTCCTGTGAGTCAGTCTCACAAGGCAGCTCTGGTGGAAGGACAGCCTGTGTCCACCAAGTGAGAAATGTTTATCCCAGACCAGTATTCCCTCTTAAACAGAAAGTTTGAAGCCTAATTCCAGAAGTGGCCTTTTAGGAAAGACCATCCCTAGAGCCCCATGCCAGTTACAGACATCCAAGTCAGCATCCCTAGGAATGAAAGGCTGAAAGGAACAAAGATAAATGATTAGTTTCCAGAGGGTTTTTTGGCTTTCACATTGGCACAGCTCATGTGTTGGCTGGGGCATCACCTTGCCATGGTTCCATGAGAGCTTCTTTGGCAGAGGCAAGAGTAGGTTACACACCAGATGGACCTTCAGACAGGTGATGGAGACTTTCCTGAGGTGATAAATCCCAGGTAGGACAGTGCTTCTCTGAGCAGAGCAGCTGGCGTGTCTGCCAAGAGGTACAGACAATGGAACTCGTGAAGGGCAACTGGAACTATCATATCAAATCCAGCTTTGAGGGGTGAAGCTCCTCTGACTGCAGCAGGAGGCCATGAGGAATGGCCAACCAAGATACTTCCAGACTTCCACAGTGGAGGGACTTTAAAGCCCATCTCATTCCACCCCCTGCCATGGGCAGGGACACCTTCCACTACCCCAGGCTGCTCCAAGCCCCATCCAACCTGAGTTGTTTCTTCCAGCCCTTATTCCTCAAACAGAAACCCACCAAACCTCTGGCCTCAGGAAGACCACGATATGAAAAGACAGCAGGATGGTTTTGTGTTAACACAGTAATTTCTACACTGCAAGTTCCAAAACCGCAGAATGAAGAAGCCTGAGGTGAGAGCTCACACACTCAGCACCCACAGCAGTGCTTTAATGCATAAATGACCACAAGAGCAGGTTGCAAAGCCCAGTAACAAATGCATTAGCTATGGACAGCTGCTTTGCCAGAGCTAAAAAAGTCCCTGCTGTCAGTGTGGCAGAGGGCTGCTGTCACCCAGCACAAACCACACATCAATGGCTGGGGCAGGACTTCCCTTTGTCCTCCCCCTGGCGCTTCTCCTTGTTTCTCCACCAAAAAAGCCACCAGAACCACCATGTCCTGCCACCCCTGTTTCTGGAGTTTCAGAAGCTCAGAGGGAAGCAGAGGAGGAGCCAAGGGGATTGTTCAGCCCAGGAAATGTTTTGCATAGCAGGAGGTTTTAAAGAAAACATTCAATTCCTTCTACCTTTGAAAAGAACCATCCCACATTCTACTCTGGGAATCCGTAGCTGTACCAGATTCAGGTGTAACACAATGAATTCATCAAACTTTAACAAGTCCCTAAAGACCCAGCTTTCCACATTTGATCCATTTCTCCCTTGTTACACAGAAAACAAATACAATCCCTTCCTTAGGTACCAAAGAATTTTTTAAAAGGCATTTTTTATTTAAATACAGACAAAACCTGTACCCTCATCAGCCCTTGACAACTCATCAGTGTAATGGGAAGTTAATCCAGCAGCAAGAACAATATTACATTTAAGACTCCTCATGAAGGCAAGTGCTGAGCTTGGACCAAAGGAGCCTCCCAGATGTGATGCCCAAGAGCCCTGCACAAGAAGGCCTGAAAAAACATGTTTAAAACACTGCTTGGGCTGTTCTGTGAAAATAAGTAGTGAATTTTCAAACTTACAGGAAGTTTTAACACAGTTTCTCAGCGATCTGCACTGGGGTTTTAAATGATTGAAAAAGAATGACATTCACGTGCTCTGTAACAGACACAGCATGAAAACTTCGCAGTAAAATGAAACAGTGACGTTTCTGAGGTACATACACAAAAATAATTATGCACAAGTTTCTTGCTTCGAGAGGATACTAGAGGTTTCTAAGGCAAAATATTTCTCATTTTCACCTGTGGCAACACTGTCACGTTTTAGCTGCAATGGAGATATTCTTTGAAAATATGGATTTATGTTGAGGTCCCACTTGTTAAGATAAATTCAAAAGAAGATGAGATGAAGTCTGAGCTTTAATACCAGAAGACCATGTCTTGAATTCACCTAAACAACTTAAAATCATGTTTGCATTCTTATGGCACAAGACAGCTCAGAACTGAAGGTCCACTCGGCCAATTTAAAAAAAAAACACAAAAAAATCAATCCACCAAACCTCCAAACTAAAAGATACAAAGCAGAGCTTTACAAAGGATGAATTGGGGCTGAAGGCAGCTTAAGGCTTCATTAAAGTATGTGCCAAGTTCTGCTGCTCCTTGTGTAATCCATTAACAGACTTCAGCGGGATTGCACAGACACAACACAGAGCAGAACTGGCTCATTCTGCCCAGTTTGAGCAAGACACAGTCACATCATCTTTTGTGATTCAGAAAGGCAGGAGAAAAAATTTAGCCCTTCCTGCCAGGATCATTTTATTCCCCACCCCCTCCCTCAAGTACAATTAGAGATGACTTAAAAAAACGAAACCACACACACTAATAAAAAACTTAGTGTGGGGCAGAGTCTTAGCATTTTGTTACTTATCTGCCACGTTTGACAGAATTAAAAACCAGACGCAGCGTGGTCTTCACGGAGGCAGCTGTTGGCAGTACAATCGACACAGGGTGGTGTGTGAGTTGGATATCAGTCTGTAAAGCTGTCCTTAGTCTGTTGTTGACCTCCTGTACCAAAACCTGGCCCTGTAGTCATCACTGCAGGTCATGAAGCCAGGGTTGGTGGGGGAGTGGACGATGCAGCGGACGATGCTGTTGTGCCCCAGAGAAAGGAGGTTCCTGCGCTCAGCAGTTCTGGAATCCCAGCAGCAGAGGCTTATGGTCCTTTCATCTGGGAGCAGCACATAATCCTCTGTGTGGTTGAAGACAGCTTGTGTCCTGTGTACCTGTCGGCCACTCAAACCAGCACCTGAATATTGCAGCAAGATAGAAAGCTTTAGGAAGTTTCCAATGATTTATGAATAAACTTCACATAATTATCAATCCCTGCAGTGTACAAAGGAGCTGTATTTTCTTTGCTTTCCTACCACTTCCACATGCAAGAGGTGATATATTCTAATGACTATTCTTCTGCAGAATCACAAAGGTGGAAAAATGTCACCAAGTCCACCCTGTGCCTGATCCCCACCATGACACCCAGCCCAGAGTGGCACATCCAGTTGGTCCTTGGACACCTCCAGGTGTGGGGACTCCAAACCTCCCTGGACAGCCTGACAACCCTTGCATGAAGAAATTCTTCCTGATGTCCATGCATAGATACATAATATATTGCGAAACTCCTTAGAGGATGGAAGGAATACCTACCCTGGCTGTGCCAAGCCCAACCCATCACTATGAGCACAATCATTTACCTTCAACAGCACTTTTGCCTTTATACTTTTTCCTGAGGCTTTCAGCTGTAACCAAGGGGAAGGAGCACAGATAGGAGAACACGCACATTCTCATGATTACTAAGGGCTTTTTAATGTATATATTATAAGGCACATTGTTTGAGCTTCCTTGGCCATACGTTCAGATAAAACGTGCTTCCCATACAGACATTTACTGTGCACTGCACACATCTGGTCCTACCCCGGCATCCTACAGGTTTCCTGGGAAGGTGCTGCTCCCTGCTGGCTGGGAGCAGGAGAGAGCTGGAGTGCAAAAAGGGACCTACACAGCCCAAAAGCTGACACACACAAAGCTCTGCATCCTTCATCATTCCCTAAGTCCTGCTGAGATCAAAGCATGGCACTGTCACCATGCTCCAAGGATGACTACCTTGCACCCAACTGCATCCTTGGAAAAAAACAACTAAGAAGAAACAAACCAGCTGCAGGCACATTTCAGAGTATTGCCATGGCTACAGAGCCATCTTCTGCACAAGAAGTTAACAGTTAAAACTGCCCTGAAGGAGGTTCAGTATTTCTTCTTACTTTTCCCCAATTTAGTGATAAATTTCTTCCAAAGCTATGGAGTAACGATGTCAGGAAAGTCTCCAAAATCTACTCACACTAAATACATTTACACTGACACACAAACACCACAGCTTCTCTTATGGAATTAGTCTAAGTGTTTTCAAACATTTGGGTGCAATTTATCCTCAAAACAGCAGCCTCCCATTGCCTTTAAGAATTATTGTTCCTCTGACAGCATTTCCCTCCCTGCCATGGGCCAGTCCCTGAAAAAGGTGGTGCCTGGAAGGTCACCTGCCACATACCTGTGTATTTGACCAGTGTCCGACCGGTGGATATCTCCCAGAGTTTAGCTACAGAGTCTTTCCCACTTGACAAGATATACTTGGAATTTTTGGAAAAAATAGCAGAGCAGACTTCAGCACCGTCGTGTGCCTTCTCGAAGGTGGTGATGCAGCGGTTGGAGACCCCATCCCAGAGTTTGATGCAGCCGTCCTTGCTGCCCGTCACGTACATGTTGGCGCTGGCGTTGTAGTTGACGGAGCAAATGGCGTCCGTGTGCTGGTCCTGGGGGTTGCAGGACACGAAGCACTGGAAGGTGTTGATGTCGTAGAGCCGTAGCGTGGGGTGCTGGGTCCCAACCAGGATGAAATCTCCAGAGGGGTGGAAGGAGATGGAGCGCAGCATCTCTGCTTCCTGTTTGATCAGAAATACACAGCCGGGGTCAGGGAGGAACAAGTCTGGAAGGGAAGTGGCAGTTCTGGTGGCACTGAAGTGCTAAAAATTACTTGAATGATTATGTTCTGTTCTGGCAAACTGGAAAATACTTCCTATAGGATTAAAATGACAAGCTACCTGTAACTATCAGTTTTTGTCCTAAAGCAGCCTGCAGTGACTCCTCGGTTTTGGGATATCACAAAGTGACTGTCAGTCAGTCACACCCCCCAGCCCACCCCACCTCATTCCAAGCTCTCCTCCAAAATAAACGGTATCACTGACTTCAAACTGTGCCACAGGCACCCTGACAGGCACTAGGTTGAAACACAGGTGTCCATTATGCACAAACTCTTCACCATGCTATCTGCAAACATTGTACTTGTGCCCCCCTACATCCCGGACCCCTGATCAGCTCAGGCACAACTCAGCTCACTGACACCTAAGCACTGAAACATTCAGCTGCTCTGAACTGGTACTGTATCTAACCTGTATATATTTGAAGGCTCTTTTGGCAGAAGGTTTTGAATAATCAAACAATTTAAGTGTGTAGTCCCTTGAACCAGATGCCAGGATCTGTTCTGTTGGATGGAAAGCTAAACATGTCACTTCATCCACGTGATCATACAGAGTCCGGATAACAGGGTGGTTTTCCATGTTCTGCTGGGCTGTCTCATTCATCATGACCTACAGGGAACATTCAACAAGTTACTGTTAGAAAACAGAACATCTTTTTGATGGAAAAAGTAGGTTTCAGGCTTGCCAGAGCAGCCAAACAGCAGCTCCTTTCTGACACAACCAGGCACACAATCTGTTCCCTGCGTTTCTTGATGGCCCTTGACAGACTGTCAACAAATAAAATCCCTGTATCTTTATCAAGGTCAAACAACTTGCTCAAGGACAAACTAGTTTCAGTAGCAGAAAACTGGTGCAAGAACACATCACCTTCATAAACAGCCCAAAGCAAAACACTGCACTGCTCTAGGAATGGAGGGAAGCTGCACCAAAACTGCAGCTTTTTGCTGAGAATTTGGTGTGCACTCTGTGCACAAAACCCCACCTTTAAATACCACCTAATAACTGCCTTGGAGAAAGATAAAGCAAATGAGTATGTATTGTGTGGAACAGTTCTGAAACCCCCAGTAGAACATGCGGCCAGAAGTCCAAGTGGGTTCAATGTGAACTGTGTTCAGACAATACAGCACGGATCAGCAACCAGGAGAAGCAATTCCTGGCTCAATTCTCTCACTGCTGCCAGGAGTGACACAGGTGTCCTTGCCCTAGTTCTTCCTTCTCTTCAAAGCTGTGAGCTACTGTTGGGAGCAGGAAATACAGTGAGACAGATATTTAATCTGACCCACTGAGGCAGCCACAAGGTATAGGCATGGCATGGACACAACTCCCAAAGGGGTCACAGTTCCTGTGTCACCTCAATGGGCACAGCATGGACACAACTCCCAAAGGGATCACAGTTCCTGTTACCTCGATGGGCACAGCACGGACACAACTCCCAAAGGGGTCACAGTTCCTGTGTCACCTCAATGGGCACAGCATGGACACAACTCCCAAAGGGATCACAGTTCCTGTTACCTCGATGGGCACAGCACGGACACAACTCCCAAAAGGGTCACAGTTCCTGGGTTACCTCGATGGGCATGGCGCTCTTGGCCAACATCCTCTCTGTATCCAGGATTTTGATGGAGGCATCAGCAGAGCCCGTAGCTATCAGCTGTCCATCCCTGCTGTAGGTGGCCACACGACAGGGCCCTTTGTGAGAGGTGACATAGCAGGTCTCATACTCCGAGGCCTCAGGAGACATGGTCTGCACGTCTGCATCGAACTCCAGGTCAATTCCCGTGCCCGGAGCGACCGTGTCCGAGCGGCCGATTGCGTATTGGACAGCGCTGTCGTCGTTCTCCATGCCTGCAGAGAGAAGGGGGGCACTGAGACCAGGGCACCTTCTCCTCACGCAGGGGCTGTGCCCAGAGCCAGGGACAGGGCCTGCCACGACTCCAGGGCAGGTTTGGGGAAAGGGAACCCTGAGGGGCAAAGCTGAGCTGGCAGAGCAGGTTTAGTCACACAGCAGCATTTGTGGTGAGCAGTGAATGAGGTGCTTGGGCTGCACAGCAGGTACAGCTCTTAAATTAACTGTGGAGACACATCCAGCGAATACCATAGAGTGTGAAGTAGTGCTGATAAAGGCACTGAGAATCAGCTACTGACCATGGACAGGCCTCTGCTCAGCTTTTCACAGGGGGTGAAACAAGCCCCAACACTATTACATGAGTTTTAAAGTAAAACAAAAGAAGCATTTACCAATTCTTTTCCTATTTTATTGCTCTGAAAACAAAGCCTACTCTACAAACAACTATTTCTGTATTGCAAAGAAAAGATTTTACTGTTCTGCACACCCAGTTTATAGATTTTTATTGCTGGGATGCACCTGCAGAACAGAGAGTTCAGCACTGACAGTGGCTCCAGGGCAGGCACAAGAGCTTTCAGCCCTGTGCCCAGGGACGATCATCAAATGCAAGAGAAAAGATTTATTTTGCTTTCATCTGCAAATGTCAAGTCTCACATTCATATTTCAGACATGAGGCTTCACATATTTCTGCCCTTGAAACTCAACTAGTTCAGGCAGCAGAACCTGCTGAGTTACAGACAAGACATGATGTCATGGCCAGAGCTCTTCCAGGACTTGGTCAGCTTGTTCCAAGAGCAGCTCAGGTGTTTTCCCTGCACACTGAGGCCCTTCCAGAGAGGAAGCACAGGGAGAGAACGTGACACCTCTGCTGAGACCCCAGACTGCAAAGATTTCCTGGAGAGTTACACATAAATGCCAGCAAAGATTGCCAGGGGAATGACTTGCTCCCCTTCCAGCAGAGTCAGAAAGAATCACACAGAAACTGTTTCTAAAGTTGGCAGAACTGCAAGGGTCGAGTTCTCCCTCAGATCTGTGGACTCAGTGATCCCTTCATTGGGGTGTTTTTGGAAAGCTGCCACTCACCCAGACCCAGGGCGAGTGTTCTCACATGGTACAAACCAACAGAACCCAGGGATCTGCATTGCTTTTCATTCTTGCTAAAGGATGAAACAGGAATGTCCTCCAAAAAACACCATAGAAGCAAAGGCTGGACCCAAACACACCAAGTGTGGGGCTATTCCCAGACACAACCTCTGCATCACAGATGTGCTTCCAGTGACACCAATTTAATTCACTGGGGATTTAGGAACTAGACTTTTGGTTGTGGCTTACCTAACTTAATTAGGTGCAGCAGTTGTTCAGATGGAGCACAGACAGACTGAGGTTTGATCTCGTTTATCAAGCCATTGGCAATGTTGATGTATCCATCATAGAGCAGCTGGCTAATAATCAGTTTGTAAAGCTGCTGACGGTCTTTCAAACTGACTTTTGTCCTATACATTGTGAGCAAGGACTGCCTGGGAGGGGCCTGAAATGAAGAAGAAAAACCACATACAAGAGGGTTGCATGAAACCACCACAACCTTTCCAGAAATTCCAGAGGGGGCACCAAGTATTGCTGTGTTTTAGGTGGGAATCACAGACAGAAAGGGGAGGAAAAGGGGGGAAAGGAGAGGGAAAGGGGAGGAAAAGGGAGAGGAAGAGCGGAGGGAAAAGCAGAGGAAAAGGGAAAGGAAAAGGGGAGGGAAAACCTGTTGCACTTGCTTGCAGCAGCCATGAGAATCTGGCCCACAGGCGGGCCGGGCACTGCCCTCAGCAGCCCCGCGGACCGGACCGGGCCGGTGCCCGATGGATGGAGGGAGGGAGGGATGGATGAACGGGGCGCGCCGGGCAGCCCCGCCCCGGCGCCGCCGCGCCCCCCGCAGTGTCCCCGCGCCCCGCCCGCCCTCCCGCGGCCCCGGGCGGTGCCAGGCCCTGCCGAGAGGGCCGGGCCCGGCCGGGTCCCGGTGCCCGGTACGTACCGACCCTTCCTTCTGCCGCCCGCGCTCTGCCCCTAAGATGGCGGCGGGAGCGCGGAGCGCATCGAGCGGCGGCGGCGGCGGCAGCGGCGGGGGCGGCCGGGCCCGCAGGACGCTCCTGCGCGAGGGCGGCTGCATCGAGCGCCCGCACATCGATGGGAGGCGGCTCTGGGAGGGGGGAGAGCGGCCCGCGTCACGTGACCGGCACCCCGCGCGTCACGTGACCCGCACGGCGGAGGGCCCGGGGGGGTCCCGGGGGGTCCCTCTGCCCATTCCCAAATCCCGGGGGTTCATCTGCCCCTTCCCAAATCCCGGGGGTCCCTCTGCCCATTCTCCAAATCCCGGGGGGTCCCTCTGCCCCTTCCCCAAATCCCGGGGGATCCCGGAGGGCCCTCTCCCCATTCCCCCTCCCAGGGATTCAGGGCCCCGTCTCCCCATTCCAGGAATCCCGAGGAACCCTCTTACCATTCCCGCTTCCCAGGGGTCCCGAGAGGCCTCTCTCCCCACTCCCCGTTCCGGGAATCCAGAGGTCCCTCTCTCCATTCCCCCTTCTGGGAGTCCCGAGGGTCTCTTTTCCCATTCCCCCCTCCGGGGGTCCGAGGGCTCCACCTCCCCATTCCCACTCCCCCTCTCCGTCCCTTTTCCCTCTTCCGCTCTCTCTTTTAGGGGTTCCGGAGGTCTTTCTCCCTATTCCCCGTTTCAGGAGTCCCGGGGGTTCCTTCTCCCATCCCCCCTTCCAGAAGTTCTAGGGGTCCCTTTCCCTATTCCCACTCCCGGGAATCCCTCTCCCCTCTGCCCCTCCAGGGGTCCCTCTCCCCAATCCCCTTTCCGGGTGTCCTGAGGGTCCCCCTTCCCACTGCCCCTTTCAGGGATCCCGAGGGTCCCTCTTCCCACTCGCACTCCCCCTTTCAGGGATCCCAAGAGTCCCACTCCCCCTTTTATGTATTTCGAAGGTCCCACTCCCCCTTTCAGGGATCCCGAGGGTCCCCATTCCCACTCCCCTTTTTAGGAATCCTGAGGGTCCCCTTCCCCTTTCATGGATCCCGAGAGTCCCTCTCCCCATTCCCACTGCCCCTTTCATGGATCCAGAGGGTCCCCATTCCCACTCCCCCCCTCAGGGAACCCTCGGGTCCCCTTCCCCTTTCATGGATCCCAAGGGTCCCTCTCCCCATTCCCACTGCCCCCTTTTAGGGATCCCGAGGGTCCCTCTCCCCACTCCCCCTTTTAGGGATCCCGAGGGTCCCAATCCCCCTTTCAGGGATCCCGAGGGTCCCTCTCCCCATTCCCACTCCCCCTTTCATGGATCCCGAGGGTCCCCATTCCCATTGCCCCTTTCAGGGATCCCGAGGGTCCCTCTCCCCACTCCCACCACCCGAGCCGCGCTCCGTGCGGGCTGCGGGGCGGGCCCCGCACAGGACCCCGGGCAGCGCTTTGTGGGGCGGCCCGGGGATCTCTTTTGTGTCGCGGCCGCGGCACCTCCGGAGCGGCGCCGGTTCCGGCCGTGCCCGGATCGCGGGGCCGGGCCGGGCCGGGCCGGGAGTTACCGGGCGCTGCAGGCCGGGCCGGGCCCGCCCGTGCCGAGCACGGCCCGACCCCTCCCCGGGTCCTACTCACGTCAGCCTCGAGGAAGGGCAGGCGGAGCGGGCGCGGGTCGAGCAGCGGCGCGGCCATGGGCGCTGCCATGGCCCCCATGCCCCGGGGCAGCTGTCGTCTGTCACACGCTGCGGCCACTCGGCGGCCCGACATCTTCTTCTTCCCTATCCTGACCCGCTTGCAAACACCCACACACACAACCAGGGTGCCCCTCGCTCCTTGTTTTCAGCACCGCGGGCGCCGCGCGGAGTCGCTGGCGGGGCGGGGAGCGCCGCCGGGACGGGCTGTGCTGTGGTCGCGGAGCCCGGCGGGGCCCCAGGCAGCGCTGTCCGGCCTGCGGGGGGCTCCGCACGCCGCTCGGGCCGCCGCCTTCGCGCTTCAACGCCGGCGGCACGTGGGGCGGCCGGGAACGCTGCGGGAGCGGCTGCGGGAACGGCTCCGGGAACGGCTGCGGCCCTGCTCGGCCCGTCCGGGAGGGCCCGCACACAATGGCCCGGCGGCGGAGGCGCT
>JAWWEW010000051.1:12468312-12515800 GCA_035583185.1 Anabacerthia variegaticeps
AGAAAATAATACATATGTATAAAGAAATAATGAATATGCATGTTTTAACTGTATATAAACAGGCCTGTAAGCACAGATAGGTGTGCATGTTTTTGGTGGAGCTATCCCCCATGCACCCAGCATGCTGAATAAACGTATCTTCTCTACAACTACCTAGTTGTGGGGTTTTTCCACATGTCAGTACAAGAATAGTTTCTTAGAGCACAATTTCAGCTATTTATTATGTTTATTACTGCTCCAAAGCAATTGGCTAATGTGTGTTCTGTGACTGCTTCCACACAGCACCACCTGAGCAGATGGATGATATCAGCACGGCAGCGCCCCAAGCAGAGCACACTACAACTCTGTCCTTTTTCTTTCTGAATAATAAAACTGCTGAGAGTTAATTGTGGTCTCAGGGAGGGAAATGTCAGTGTAGTTCCACTGGCACAGACCACCCCAGGGCTCTGCACATGGACAGGGACTGTGGCCTGAGTTTGTCTGGGGCATCCCTTTGAGCCTGCATGGGAGGGAGGCCACAGAGCTGCCCTGGCGTGACAGATGTGTCCCACTGCTGCTGCACACCCAGAACACTGGGCAAGGGCAGAGGGGAGCAGGACATCACCTAATGAGGCATAGAAGCATTAGGGCTGGCAGTCTGGCTGGCTGCTGTCCCCCAGATCTCAGCGGGTGGTTTTGCTCAGGAGCAGGAAGGAACAGAATGATAAACATCCATTTATATGCTCAGTGAAAAAGGAGCAAGTACCCTTGAGATACATTAATGTGAAGGTGGTTTAGAAGTGCAGGGAAAAAGACATTGACTCTGTCCTGCTCACTCTAGTCAAGACAAAGGGGAGAAGGTACAACTCAGAGATGATAAACTGGAAAAAGGGATGCTACAAAATGCTAAAAACTTGACAGAGCTCAAAAGTGTGTTCTGCAGTCCTGGAACAAGAGCATGGTGTGTGGTCATGTGAAACCCCAATCCAGATGGCTTAGGGATCTGTTCTTTAAAAATAGACCTAAATTGATGATGCACTTTATCTACTGCACTCGTGTTCTTTTCATCTCCCAGCCTGTCACTGTGTAGTTTACTATTACTTTCCTTTTTGAATTTTCCAACAGCCAGATAGTGCTGCTCTGGTTTTGTGTTCTTTGTGCTTTTGCAGGTACAGTTTATAATCAGGAAGTGGAAGGCTGGGAATTGAGCTGAGAGACACTGAAGAGGCAATAAGTATAATGTCACCAGAAGACACATTTGGATTCCTGTGAGGCAAAGACTTTTCTGTAATGACCATTCTCAATAATTTGTCAGAAATGTTTGCCATGCTTTTATCAGAATGTAGTAATATAGTGGATACTCTTTGACAAGGTATCTACTGTAAACCTCTTAGATAAAAATTTCCTTCCCAAAATTTGACTTTTTGAAGTCCAAATCTCTCTTGGTTTGACAGTGCTGTAGGAACAGTGACAGAACTGAAGTGTGCACTAAAGTGCAGTTTCTGTAACGAGGAATCAACGATGCAGAGTTGTTCAATATGTGGTTTGCCAAGAGTCCAAGCTAAACACTGCCCCTGGTGCTTGTGGGACTCTGCAACGAGCTGGTTCAGGAGTTAAATCCATTTGTAGATATAAATGTGATTAGCAATTCAGCAGCAGTCTATTTGTGAGAATGTCTTAGTCCAACTATGTTTTGATGATGAAGAAATCTTGGAAGTCTGCTAAGTTTTATAAATTGCATGAGAGCAAATTCATTACACGTTTTTCAAATCATTTAATCTACAAATAATTCAGAGATTGTGAATGTGCTAGTTCCAAAATGTAATGTCTTCTAATGGACACGTAGGAGCTGGTTCCTGTGTGAGAGAGGGAGGCAATTGCTTCTGCGTGCTGGAAAATGTCTCATTTGACATTATTACAAAGGTAGTAATGTCATGCATATAAATATAATGAAAGAAGCTGGGAACTGATCATGAACCTCATTCAGAAAAGGAGCTAAGGTAAAGGTTTTCATATTATAGTAAATGAAGGGCATGGCATAAGAACTAGTTTTAAGTGGTCTAGTTCTTTAAAGCATTGGCTTTCTCACATCATGTTCCAAGGGTGTTTAAATCATGGAGATGAGACAATGTGGCTAGTTGATAAGATGAATAAGAATTAAAATGGTATCAGGAAAGGAATATCCATATACAGTTGATAAACACATTTATTAGGAAACTTCTGTGTCATGAATGCTTAGTCAGCTTTCAGGGACATCTTTCTCCTCAAGCAAAACCAGTGGAAAGTCATTAAAACACTCATTAAAACTTGGTATCTTCTATTCAAGTGGGAGAATCCTGCAGTGCCAGGATAGCTAAATCCAAAGAAAGCCAGCCCAGACATATTTGTCTCTGGGAAGAATTTAGGATGAGAAAAATCTCCAAACAGGACTGCAAAGAGGGAATTATTTGCTTTATTTGCCTTCAAATCCTTGAAGAATGGGGCTGTGTTGGTCTCTTTGCTTTCCCTGACCTGGAGGGGTGTGGGAGCTTCCGTGGCTGTCCAGGCAAGGAGAACTGTGGCTTAAACCCAAATTCTTTTTAAAGCTAATCAGATAATTTATGCGATGACTTGTGGGATCCTCTGCACAGAGATGAATTTCACCTACTAAGCAGCTCTTGCTCTTTGACCCCCTGGTCTTGTTGAGCAAAAAACAGGTGCAAAATAAAACCAGAAGAAAATAGAAGGGAAAATATTCATATTGCTTGTATTTATGGGACCTGCTGCTGATTCCGTGTGCACACATGTGAGTGACCAGACTGTTGCTGTGAGCACTGAGGGTCCCTCTTTCCCACAAAGGAAATACAGTTCATTCAGGGTTTTGCCCTTTGATTGATACAAGCATTATTAATTCTCCTCTCCACAAGATCCTTCCCTGTAATCTTCTGATGAGGTGATTTTTCATTTGGCTGGTGTGATGTGCAGCCATTTGGACGTGTGTGAGTGAAAATCACATCCCCCATCTCCTGCTGGGTGTGGGATTGATAGCCCCAGCAGGGCAGGAAGGGTGTTTTTTCACAGACCAGCTCAACTCCACGGAGCCACAGCAGAAGCAGCTTCCTTGGCACCCACTAATGTGTTTCCTCCTGGTGTTGAGGGGAACTGGGCTCCATGTTCAAAGAGCTCCTGGCCTTTTTGCCCTGTCTCTGTGTGCATCAGGGTTACATTTGAGGAGCAATAATTGCTGTGCCCTCTGCTGCTTCCTTGAGACAAATCTATCACCAACCCATTCCCAGTTTGGAAGACAAAGTTTAACATTTAACTCAAGTCCCCTTTTTTTGGTACCAGCAAAGTTTCCATTACTGATGTCTGGGAAGAATTTACCATTCTCTACCCTTAGATTGATATTTATGTTACAGTGAAGAGCAAACAATTCACTCAGGTGCCTGGGTTTGGCATTTGGATAAGATTTTTGATGGCTGTTTATTTATCATCCAGTGCAACCCACTCCGTTTTTCATTCAGTGCAGCCCACTCTGAGCAGAGGTGTCTGCTTTAGACCTGGACCTCTGCAAAAGAGCTTTCAAACTTCTAAACCACATGAAGTCAACTAGCCCAGCAAAGGTGCAGTGTCTTGTGCTGATTACTAAACACAGAGAGGGATGTAAAGTGATGCTGTTTAGTGAGTTCTGTTTAACATCTGCTGCCGTTAAAATGGGTAAAGGGGTACTTTATGAAGTGAAAAAGTATGGGGCCAAATTTGGAAGCTGAGCATTTCAACTGCTTTGCCTCCTCAAGGTGTTTTACACCTCATCTGCTTCCCATGGACTTTCAAATTTGCACAGGGACTCTTCTTTAGATTTAAAATCTTCTTCTTTAGATTTGGTTTTTGATTCCTCTCACTACTGTACTGGTAATAAGTTACTGTTCTGATGATAATTTAGCTTCATGAGAACTTAAGAAAAAGTAGGGAAGAGATTGTTCAAAGCCAGGTTGGATGGGTCTTGGAGCAACCTGTTCTAGTGGAAGATGTCCCTGCCTATGGCAGGGAGATGGAATGAGATGATCTTTAAGGTGCCCTCCAATCCAAACTGTTCTGTGATTCTGTATGATTTGTACTTGTTTTTCTAAATGTTCAGCAATTTAAAATTGTTTCCACACTATAAAAGTCAATTGTTCTCTTCCCATTGAGGCTTAAAAGCTGCAAATAGTTGATAAAATCCTCTTGTATTGGCCCATAACTCACATTCTCAAGGGCAGATTTTCCTGCCCTTTACTCCTTACCAATATTGCTGTAAAGCAAATTGTCAGTCCATTTAGTTGAAACAAGTAACAGCCAAGGGCAGATTCCCTCTTTTCCACCACTCTCTGCATAATGCCATAATGAGATTCTGGTCAAACAGCTCAGGGCAATGCAATATTCAATCTCCTCAGGAAAGGCTGCTGTGAATTACTGAAGACGGTCATTAGGCACTGCTTGTCTGAGGTTGCTGCCAGTTGTTCCCACCTCGTGCAGGTGGTTACGCTGCTGCTCTGGGACACGGCCTTGGAAGGGGTGACGCACAGCTCTGTCCCCTCAGTGTGCTGCACTGGGTCACCTGGCACCTCTGCAACACACACTGCTCCTTTGCCAAGGGGGTTCTGCTGGGACTGGCCGTAAGGAGAAAACCTTCTGTGCATTTCCTTAAAGCTTGGCTGAAGGGACCAAGGGGGTGCTCAGCTCCTGCCTCTCTACCCTCAGGAGCAGAGCAGCAAGAGCCTTTCAGAGAAAGGGAGGTGCCCTGCTTGTGCCTTGTCTCTGTTCTGCACTGGCTTCACACTCACAGAGGGGAGGTTTAGATTAGATATATGGAAGAAATCCTTCCCTGGGAGGGTGGGCAGGCCCTGGCACAGGTTGCCCAGAGAAAATGTGGCTGTTCCATCCCTGGAAATAATTCAAGGCCGGGTTGGATGGGGCTTGGAGCAACCTGGGCTAGTGGAAGTTGTCAGCTTTGAGATCTTACAGAATAAGGAGCTTTTTCTTGGACTCTGGCATGTGCTGCCCTGTTACCAGCTGTATTACTAGTGCCATTAGCACCTGGTTCTGGTGTTGCTTTATGGTGGTGCTTATTATATGATCTCAGGAGGAGAAAAGAGCCTACTCCTTGGCTCTGGGCATATGATCACCCTGTGACTTGCCATGTTCTCCCTGTGACACTGGTTAGCTGGCACAAGCACCCACCCATCACGAGTCAACAGGGTATTCTCTCTGTATGTGGGAAGCCTTTCCCATGTGTGGCAGCTGCTGCTTGAGAGCAGGCATTTTAGGAGCTTGTTTGGGGCCAAACTCTGGTGTAGGAAGACTTTGGCAAATTATCTACAATAGCAGGAAGGCAGGATGGAGGGATGTTGCCTGTCTGCTCATGGATATTTCTCCCCTGCCAAGCACATGCCTTACAGAGTTCAGTCAATGGATGGCACTGCTGGCTTTTCACAGCTGGGCTAGTTTTGGGAGCTGGCCTGTGTAGTGCATTTATGACTCATTATTCAGCTTAGACCATGTCTGAAAATGTACTGTTGTGAAGTGGTTCCTTCAATAGTAGTGGTGAGCCCATTCCTCTGGAACAGAGGGGGAGTAGCTGTTGAGGAGCTCCCTCAGGGGGATGTAAGTGGGTCCCCAGCCAGTCCTCACTCATCACTCCCTGGTTCTCATTAGGAACAAGGCTTGCTGCACCTGAGCCAGCGTGTGTACAGAAGAGAGAGTGGGATTTTGGTTATTGAGAAAGCCTAAAGCACATTTTACTAATACAAGCTCAACCTGCTTGGGCTCCACCTGGAGCCGCTGCCAAGTATGAGCAGATCTGCTGGGAATGTCATAGAATTGTATCATAGAATCACAGAGTGGTTTGGGCTGGGAAGGACCTTAAAGATCATCCCATTCCACTCCTTGCCATGGGCAGGGACACCTTCCACCAGCCCAGGTTGCTCCAAGCCCCATCCAACCTGGCCTTGGACACTGCCAGGGCTGGGGCAGCCACAGCTTCTCTGGGCACCCTGTGCCAGGGCCTGCCCACCCTCAGTAAAAACTATGGACAGATATTGACTAAATTGCTGAATGTTTTTTTTCCTGCTGCAGAAGGTTCTTTACTTGTTCTTCAGATGTGCATCCAGTTGCCAAAATAGGCTTTCAAGAGCCACTGTATAAACTCTGCTACAGTGGCAAGTCTGGATGAAGGAGCCTCAGAGGTACCCTCAGCACAGGGGAAAGAGGGAGAAAAGCATTATTCATTCTTTCTTATTAATAAGGACTAAGACATTTTTCATTATTTGTTCTCCTATGGGATAGTGCATGAGAATTCCCTTATTATTCAGGGATTTAGCACTGAGACTACTTCTTATTTGAGCTTGCTGAAGCAAATTCTTAATTACTCTGTTGTACACCCAGAGTTTGTAAAATGGGAGAGAAGAGCAAGGAGATAAAGCCATGTGAATTTAAACAGGGAGTCAGAAAGAAGAGCTGGAAAACTGAAGGCAATGAGGATCTTGGATGCTGTACAAAGGTTACTAAGCATTCAAAGAGAAGAAGAAATGGAAAACATGAAAGAGCAAAGTTAGGGGAAAAGCTGTCCATGAACAAATCTTCATGTTCCAGAAGCCTGGACAAGTTATAAAAAAACCCCCAATTCCACAAGCTCCTAAAGAACCTCCACCTGGTAACACTCTTGGTTTAGCTGGGTGAGGTTTAGTGATGTGACTAGTGCTTCAATAGTGTAAAAGTGACATAAATCACAGTTATCTGTGCCTTAATTACCAGTCCTGTGGAAACCCCAAGTGGTTTCTGTGGTGCATCACTCCCACAAACTAATTGGCCACTTGCCTTCCAGAAATATTTTCCAGATAATTAAGAAAAATAATAAATTGGGAGACTGTTTTGCTTCTAATTGGGTGTCAGATGTATTGAACCCTTGAAAAACTGAAGGTTTTGCTAATAATCAGAAAGCATCAGCTTTCTCTGGTGCTACCTGCTTTGCTCTGAGTTGTTTGTGAAGTGTCAGGTTTTTAATGGATGTGACAGGCACAGATAACCAGGAGACTTTGGTTTTGGAGAAGCTATTCTGCTGCCAGAGTGAGACTAAATTCTGCTGGCCTGAAAATAAGGTATTTCTCATCTTTGGGGTTACAAAACCTAATTTTGCCTGCTATTGAAAAGCCTTCAGCTGCCTCTGACAGTACTGCAGGCAAAGGGATTGTACTGGAGAAAAAGATCTAAAATACCTCACTAGGTTAAGCAGTTGTGCTTTGTGAGGTAAATAAACTTCAGTGTGGGTCAGTTGCTGGGAATGGGCCTTACAAATTCAGCTTGTTGATGCAGTCTTTGGGATTTGGGTTCCTGGGTAATGCTTGAACCCACAAACATTAGGCATTTGCTTGTTTCCATGGGAATAGCGTTAAAAGCTACTTAAAGAGTGGAAGAAAAATGTACACATCCTTTATAGATTTTTATGCCGGAATAATTGATCCTAAAAGCAGGTGTGAAGCAGTTCACACACTGATGCAACAGGGCACGGAGAGGTTTAATTCTGGTTTTCTTAGGAGTGGAGTATTTCTAAGCGCTTGTGACAGGCAAACACTGCAGAGAGAAGTTCCTTGAACTTTATAATTCTGCTTTATCTTCACTTTATGTGCAGAGGAACCATACTGATGAACACTGCAGTCTTTTGTAAGGCAGTATTTAATATCAGGTCTTAGTTCCCAGTGAACAGAAAGAGCTCAGGCTTAGTTCAGATTATTTACTTCTTTCTTCCTTTGTTATCAGAATAAAGTCAGAAATTTGGGAGGAAAAGATGAACTCTTTGGTCTTTGGTGAAGTTGAGCACTAGAGTACAAACCAGAGTATTCAGCACACACAGACACCCCAGAACAATAAAACAATATGTAAAGAGACAGTAAAAAAGAGGGGAAAAACCAGCATGCAAAAAACCCCCAAACCTTTCTGAGTAACTCTGCCTTTTCCATGGGTAACTAGAGCGTGCAGGGAAGGGAAAGAACAGGGTGGGGATGGGGTCAGAATGGACTGCAGAAGCAGGATCTTGTTCGAGGCTGCCAGGGCATAGTGGCTACCAGAAAATGGGCATTATTAATCCAACAGACCTGAAACACGTCTTGTCATCTCATTTTGAACCAGCCCACTGTTGCTGCAGTGCAATATTATCATCAATATGACGAAATTAATAGAAACTGGGAATGCTAATTATGAACCAGCCCAGCGGTCTTTGGCTATTAGTGACAGTGCCATCCAGCTGTGACACCGGAATAGATTTTCTCACACACCATTGGCAGACACCAATTTTTAGGAGCTGATAGACCCCAGATCAATAACTTACACAATGCATTTCCTGAGCCACCTACAAGCAAGTTTGCACATGTGAAATGGGAAAGAAATAGCCTTGAGCTTGTGACACCCCAGAATGGGGAAGGCTGGGAGGGGCCACAGCGGCTCAGCCGGTCCAGCTCTCTCTCCCATCCCCTTCCAGCTGTTTTCCTTGGAATAGGATGTTCTCCCAGGCATCAGGGAATGCTTGTGCCACACAGGCAACATTCCTGCCTGCTCCTTTGAGCTGTTCTGCACCGAGCAGCACCAGCAGGCTGGAGCTGGGCCAAGGCAAACTCAGTCCTTTCAGCAAGTTTCCCTTTTAGGGTGGAAGGGATATCAAATGTGACCCTTGAGGCACATGGGAACATTTCCCTGGGTTTGAGTGGCCAAACACAGGGCCTGACCTTGCAGCAAATCATCATGTGCTGCAAGAGATGCTTGAAAACCTTGGGATTTTTCAGACCTGTATTTAGAGGAATGAGGAGACAATAAGTTCACAGGATGCACTTCAGTGGACAACACCAATCCAACCGAGATTTTAAGCTGTATATTCAAGCTCGGCAGTAGACTTGATTTTATTTTTTTTTAACGATGTAAAATGCCAGCCAGAAAAGTGTTTTCCATCTAGGTTAACAATGGGAGTTCTTGCATAAGCCACTGTTCTTGCATAAGCTTTAAAAAGTGCTTAAAAATAATTTCCTGAAGTTTTCTAAATGGGCCGGACTGAAGATAAGATTTGCAATAATTTCCTCCAGGACCTGCATTATTTTTAATGTTGTTATTATCAACATCTGAATTGAATTTCTAAGGCAGCAGCCATATGTGCTCACAAATTAGGACTTGCACTGCATGCTTTGATTTTAGTAGTTAGAAATGCTCCAAATGAACGGAGGAACCTTTGATTTTAGGAAAAAAAAATCTTTATGATAATTAAAAATGCTCCTCTTGTCCAGCTTGTTATTTCCTGCTGTAGAATACCAGGGACCAACTTTATGTATTTCTTCTGCAGCTGGAGATTTGTGTATTACAAAAGTACAAAAATGTCCACCAGGGAAGATATTCAATTTTCTGGAAATGTGTTAAAGATCATGGAACACTAACAGCTGTTTTTCTCTTCTAAATATACAGTTCTTTTCTAAACATATAGTTGAACATTTAATAAGGATTACAGAGTTTGTGACATTACAATTCCCATAGCTGTCTTAATATGAAAGGACCTGAAGGTTGCACATTTCCATGCTCCAAAGTTAAGATCCTTGGCATCCAGAGAACAAAACTAGATGAAAAAGGTGTAGTGAATACTGAAGGTTTTTGGTTTTTTTTGTTGTTGTGTGACTGTGGGAAAAATTGTGATTAACAGATTTGTTTTCTGATTTCTAAAGGCTTCAGATTTCTTCTTCATGTCCTTTCTTAAACCATAGTATAAGACTGCTGTGTGCTCTCAGGCTCAGGGTAATTTGTTCCTCAGAAGAATCTGGTGAATTTTTGACCATTTTTTAAAGCACGCAAGACAAAAAGGATTCTACTGATGAGCAAGTACCCTAAAGCTCTATTTGGGGCTCTGTAAAAAACCAGTCAATTCCGATCTTCTCTTATAAAATATTTTGAACATATTTGCTTCCTTATTCGTATGAAATTTTATTGTTATTTAACAAAATACCCACCTTTTATAATTTACTTTAATGTGCTTTTTAATATGCACTCTGGGCTGTTTGCAGCGCTGAGTGCTTTCCCCCTGCTGATTTCCCAGAGGGGTGTGGGACAGGTCCTTGCCGGACAGCTGCTCCCCACAATTAATCCAACATGCAGATCCTGAACTTTAATGACAGACTAATTCTCTGGTGGTGCCTGAGCCCCAGCAGCCCCTCTCCATCACCAGGCTTTGGCTCCAGCCTCTGGAAGGAGCTGCCACTTTCCCACTGGGTTTTATGTGTGGAGATCCAGCCTTAGCACAGTCACACCCTTGTTATCACCGGGCCCAGAAGGTGAAAAACACCAATTTCCTTTAAAATTCACTTGGAGTTCAGAGCAAACTTCAGAAGATACAGTTCTAATGACCTAGGGGTGATTCATCCATTATCAGATAATCTGCCTTTAGCTGGAGTTATTTAAATCCTGCGAGTTGAAGACAAAAAATCCCAATGTCCTAGAACAGAGAGAACTGCCCATAGAAATGAGTATTTAACTTAACTGAACACTTTAATAAAACAAACAAACAAAACAAAACCAACCTCTGGCTGCTTTGGACAGCTCAGTGGAAGCAAAGCAGAAGGAAATCTGATTTTCTATGCATTTAGATGGGCTTTCCACCTTCCTTGTGCAAAGTAGCAGGCTGAGGCTGGAATATCTGGATGTCACTTTTAACCTAATTTTTCCTCTTTTTTCCCCAAATAATAATTATGGAACACACAGTTCTTGGGCTTGTTTAATGATTAAAGTGAGCAGATGGTCACTCAACATGGCTTGACGTCTCTGGGTTTCAGCTCTGGTTCCTGTTTCATCAGTTGTCTCCTGGTCAAAAGGACCCAAACCATCCTCTGCTGTTTGATGTTAGAACTGAGGTTTTGTAGGACCTCTTGGGTTTTGCCATTCAAAAAGCCAAGCTGGTCTCCTGAGTGCTCAGGGCTGCCAGCAAAATCTGGGGGCAAGCAAGAGCTTCCATTGGCAGTAATTAGACTTTATGTGGCTTTGGACCTGGCACTTGTTTTCAAGGATTTCTCACTAATAAGGGGTTTGTTTTCTTTCTCTTCTTTCTCGTTTTCTTGCTCTCTTTTTCTTTTGGCTTTAGATAGAAATGGTTTATTTCATGGCTTTTTCAGCTTTCCCATCCTGTCAGAAATCAAACAGCTACTCAGTTATAATGGAATAAATCCAGGGAAAGGTGTCCCTGCCCACACGGAGGGGTTGGAATGAGATGATCTTTGGGGTCCCTTTCAACCCAAACCACCCCTCGATTCTGTGATTCTGAGCAAGGCTAAGAAGTGGTTTATTTACTGCTGTTCTGTGAGGGAGGAACAGGCTCAGTGTCTGATCCTGCAGCTCCAGTCACAAAGCTCCTACCAAGCCCTGGCTTTTCCATGAAGAAGTCCCAGTCTGGCAGCTCATTAATAAATAACTCATCTCTTAGTTTTACTGAGCTGACATCAATGAATGAGCAGTTCTGTGTCTCATTTGATGCACCTGGATGAGAATGTAGCCTGGGAAGTAGCTTTGCACAATTATCATCTTAGTTACTTTTGTATTTATAAAGGAAGAGATACAAGCTTTTGGAAGAACCAGTGACTATTTTAATGTAACACTTCTTTGTTTTTCCAGGAACTTGCCATCTCTGTTATAAACCCTGGATCTGAATCATCCTCACTCTGAAGTGAAATATTACTGATGAATTCTCCCCCGTATCACTTGTAGGCCATTTGTTCCTCTGTTTATTGTGTTTGATTTTCATCTTGCATTGATGAAATCTTGCACAAACCCTCTCAGACTGGCTGCCCCAGGTACCAGACTAACACAGAGGATTCTTCTCACGTCATGTATTTGCCATTTTTAAATGAAAGCAGCCATAAAAGAACACACAAGTGGGATATAACTGTCCAGTGACAACTCCCTGCCTCTTCCACATCCATTTTTTGCACTCCTCTTCCATTTTCTCTGCTGCTTGTAGTTTTCTACCCTGTGATGGCAAAAGTGACCTTTGCAGGTTGCCAGCTGTGGAAGAGTCCTTAAAAAAATCACTTGTGTGACTAAAGAGAAATGTAAGCCACTGACCCCTTGATTGCTTCCTGACTGCACAGAACAACAGCCTCTTAATGCTGGGACACATCGCAGTTCAGGGCCCTGGCAAGAAACAGAAGAGGTTTTGAAGAGGGATCCTTCCCATGAAAAGACACTGTCCATGCTCATGGAGACAAAGGCAGGATGGAATTTCACTAAACCTGAAATGATGACTTTTTCTTTGAATGAAAAGGTGAAGTTACCCTGAGAGATGAGGAGGAAAGAAGAAAGAAAGATACTCTGGGTTTTTTCCACCCACCCTGACCCCATGAAAAGGGATTTTTATTTTGTGCTTTTAGAAAGTATCTGTGATTGAAAACTCCCCGAGAGCAACGAAACAACATACAAAACTTGTCAACTAAGCCCTTCTACTCAAACACCCTCTTTCTTGCTGTTGTTCTTTTCTGTCTGTGAGATACACTACTCCCTTATATTGCCTTTCTGAAGGCAGCCAACTAAACAACCTCTGATGTAAATGGTGCACTTGTTCTCCATCAGATCTCCAACGCTGGAGGGACAGAGCCCAGTTTTCCTGCTCTGAGCAGCCACAGCAGTCACTCCGCTCTGTTCCACCAGGTGGAGGAGCTCACCAGTGCCACTGGTGGGGACGGGACATGGGCGTCAGCAAAGAGCCAGACAACACTGCTCCTCAGCCAGAAACCCCTTGTTTTGTTGTTTTATGGGCTTTATTTAGAGCACAAACCTGTCTCTTTTTTGTTGCTGTTTTGTTAAGAAAACTGATCAACATAAGCTGCCAAAGCAACATGCTCTTTCCTCAGAGAGGAAGATGGCTCTCACATCCAAGGCAAAAGCACAGTGTCACAGCCCCTGAGTGGTCCAGCAGCAGGGTTTGAGGATTAATGAAAGGCTGAGTGATACATGGAGCAACAGACAACCCGTAAGAATTCCTTCTTTTGAAGTACAATCCTGCCTTTTGGTATAGGTTGGCTCAGACTTCCAAAGCCTGGCTCTGGGAAACTGGACCTTAACCCTCCTCCTGTTTACTAAAGGTCTGAATCCCTCCAGCATCCACCACCATCCCTCTTGCCTCAGTCCTGCCTCCTGTGCAAACCTCAGCAGCTGAGAACACCATAGTTAGAACACGATACTTTTAGGTTGTATCAAGATGAACTCTGTTCTTTCAATCTGATATAATGTTTGATCTTTCTGACCTCAAATCAAAGCTATTTTCTGAAGCATTGCCATGGTGATGCACAAAACAGTGTGTTGTCATTGCCAGGGCTTTTAGAGCTTTATTGAAATGTTTTTGAACTGGAGAAAAAGATCCGTGTGGAATAATGGTACATTATGTGAGAGATTGACTTACAATGGGCTTGCTATATGAAATATTTAATAGAATCTCTAAAATTGTATCAAGGCAAGTTACCAGAAAATTAAAAATACCAAAGTATATAGAGCTGCAAACATAGACATTAGTGTGTGAGTACAAGCAGACCTCTCCTTCCAAAGCTCTGAAGGAAAATATGTTTGCTAGCAAATTGAGTAATTGTTTCTGAAAATTGGCAGCTATCTGGCTTCTGGGTAAGCCTTCAGTATTACCTATTCCTAAGAAACTTCTTTGGATTCACAGAGTGCTTACTATTGTGAAGCTAATAGATATGTTTTTGATGAATACATTTTCCCATTTGAATTGTGAGAGCAGTAACCTTTAGTCATGCACAAACGAGATCATTTAAATTCTAGGCTTAGCCCAGCAAAATTGCTTGATCCAGCATCTGGTATGTGCATTGGCTTAATTATTTTGGTTTTTTTTTTCCATTGTGACAAATCTTATGTGATGATCAAGTAGTGAAGTTTATTTTATGTTTATGTTACATTCACCTCTGCTCTGATTAACTTATTTCTCCTCTGCTCTTAAAAAATATACAGGATTGCTTTTATTGCTTTTTTAGAATACCCTTTGTAAACATCATATTCTTTAGATCTAATTCTATCTTCCCTGAAAAACAGCAATGGGTGTTTGATGTGAAATCCTGACCCTGTTCAGGATTTAACAGGAATATTTACCCATTAACAGGTAGTTCAGGCTGCACTCAGCACAAATGAGGGTCAAACCCCACTCCTTCCCCAGGCCAGGCAAGAGTCCTACAGCTCTCTTGCTGAGATTAATCTGTGTCTGCTGTGATTCAGGCTGGTAAAAGTGCAGTCAGTGTTTTGTATTTTACCTTGTATAGCATTCATTGTAACATATTTAGTCCTTTTCTCTCAAAATTAATTAATGAGAATAGAAACATTAAATTTACATCCATCAGTGACTAAGCAGTTATGTGAACCAGATTGTTAGAAAAGTTGATCCTGCTTGAAAGCATGTCTAATTACATACTGCTTCCCATTTGGGGTGTTATTTCTGTCTGAATTGTAATGTGAATAAATTACTATTTTGATTAAGCTGATGAGTTCATTCTCATTTATCTCCTTCTAATTGATTTCATTCAGAAACCTTTTAAATCTACACAGCTGCCCCACTCTGAGAAGCCTCACAACTAAAATTCAAGCAATACAGGGCTATTCTTCCCAGGACAGAGTTACTGGGAACGGGGAGGAGGAAGGGAATGGGACATTCTCTATCCATAAGGATATTTTAAATCATAGCACTGCATTACTTGGGAAGTTTGTGTTATTGTAAATCAATGCAAATCCGTTCAGCTTTGCATCCAAGAAGCCCAATAAATGGATTGAACAGACAGCCTTGAACTTGCCTGTGCTAACGCTCACCCTGATTAGCTGCCCGTTCCCAGCAGGTCCCTACCAAGGCTGGGAAAATTCTTTCCCAAGGATCTTTGTTTACCATTACTTGCGTCGTTTCCCGAGACTGATGCTCTGCTTGTTTGTAATCGCTGTCTCTCCTGAAGGAGGCACCTGGCAGATTCCTGACACAGCTTCCTAAATAATGGGAGAGGTTGTGCCATTCCTTTGGGGGTCAATGAGAGCTCTCACTGGTGGGCTCTGGGCACTGCAGTGGGGAGGCTGCCAAGACACTCCTGCTCGTTCATGTTCTCTGCCCCTCGTGTGACTAGAGCTCCTTGGAGGCAGCAGGGAGCAAGGAATGGAGCTGAGTGCCAGAATCACAGAATTCTCCGAGCTGGAAGGGCCCCCCAAGGATCATCTGGTCCCGCTCTTCCACACGCTGTTTGTTTTATCTAAAGAAGTGACACAGCTCTTCATTTCCACATCCATTTACAAGGTTCATTAACACTTGGTTTTCCTTCCACACTCCGTGTCTGACTTTGCATGTGTGTGCTTAGTGAATCTCTACCTAAAGGGTAAAGTACCAGCCACAATAACATGTTAATTAAACCAATCCATGGATTAAATACTGCATTGCTTATATATAAAAAAAAATGCTTCAGATTACCAAAGAGGTTTTTGGGTTTGGCTGGATATCTTGAGCTCCCAGGGTGGTTATGGCCAGGTATTCTGTCTTCTCACACAGAAAAACCCATTGCTGTTGTAGAGGGGTTGTGCCATTCTCCAGGCAAGCCAGTCCTTGTTTCTGGCTCTCTGTCTCTGTCTCTGTCTCTCCTGCAAGCTGTGCCCCAGCAGAGCAACTTAATTAAGGGTGCTCTGTGGGGAAAAGCAAAGCACAGCCCAGCAAAGCATCCACTGCAGCTGAATGATCAGCTGGATTGCAGAGTGATGGATCCAGGACAAGCTGGACAAAAGGCAGCTCGTGGGAGCTCAGGGATCCCACGTTATGCTCAGAATCAGGACACAGCACATTCTTGTATGAGCTAATGCAGCTCCTGAAAAAGGCAGTACGAGTGTTGTGTCTCTGTGCATTGTTTGATCTTTCTAATTGGGCCAAGACATTCAGTGAAACTGTGATTTTCTCCTCATTAATAGTGCAAAATATTTAAAGAGCAATGTAGCATTGCTTTCAGAGGCTTTGCTGGAGATTTTTGGTGCTCTCAGCAGGACTGGTTAACCTCAGTAAGAGAAAAAAAGGATGGTCTGATGATTTCTGAGAGTTCAGAAACTGCAGGGCTGCTGTGGAAGGATCTACAGTCCTGTTTAAGGAGCTACTTGTCCCACAGGTTGTCCAAGGGGCTTTGCTGTGCCACCAGCAGTGTCCAGCATCCTGGGCTGTGCAGCTCCTGCAGAACCATCTTCAAGGAAAGCTCAGGGAGGAGCACAGGGATGTGCCCACGTTCCACCTGGCATGAACAGACCTCTTTCCTTTTCCAGACTTTTATCTCAGTGTGTGGCACAGGATAGTGGCTCAGAGAATTAACAAGTCCCCATTTTGTTATCTTGCTTCTCTTGCCAAACTTTCTAACTCCCTGAGGCTTTAAAGGGAGAAATTGCCTTCTAATCTGGGCTCAGACAGGAAATCAAAGGTCCACATTCTTCTCTCCACACTGCTTGTGGCATTGTAAGGGCAACTATAATTTCATTGATTCTAGTGGAAAGAATCCTGCTTCAGAGTTTTCCCATTGCAGCAGGATTTTTGAGATTATTGTGATGCTGAAATTATTGTAAAAGTACTGCAGCTGGTTCAGAAGCTGGCTTAAAAAATCTATAAATCCAAACTCATTCTAATGTTAATTGCACTGAACTGCATACTGGGCTAATTGCAAAGCTTTTAGCTATTTTGGTTGTCCATGCACTCCCCACTTCCTTGCCCAGGAGTCCCAAATTACATATAATGTAAAAAATGAGAGCATTAAATGGTTCCTGCAAGAGGTTAGATTGCAGTCTGCCGTAACATCTACCTCACCAGCACAGGAAACAAAAAGTGTTATTGTCGGGAACATTTCCATTCAGGGAATCACAGAATGGGTTGGTTTGGAAGGGAGTTTAAAGAACACCTTGTCCCAGCCCTCTGCCATGGGCAGGGACACCTTCCACCGGCCCAGGCTGCTCCAAGCCCCGTCCAACCTGGCCTTGGACACTTCTAGGGCTGGGGCAGCCACAGCTTCTCTGGGCACCCTGTGATTCATCAGCCTCTGCACAAGTAAAGAATTTCTGCCTAGTGACTAATCTAACCCTGCCTTCTGTCAGCTTGAAATCATTCCCACTTGTCCTGTCACTCCAGGCTCTTGTATAAAGTCCCTCTGCAGCTCTCCTGGAGCCTCTTTAGGTACTGGAAGGTACTAGAAGGTTTTCCAGAGCCTTCTAAAAACAACATTCATCTAAGAGACAGGGGGAAGGCCAAGCACTTGACTTTGAAATGAAAAACTCTTTTATCTTTAGATACCACAAAACAATCAAAGTGGTTTTCTTAGTATTTGTGATTCTGGAAGAGTCCTGAAAGCTGTAGATTAACAACTAAGGATTTCAGATTAGAAAGTAAAGAGCCTGAGAAAAATAACAGCAATCCCTTGGGTTTGGTGGTTAATGTTTTAAGTACCATGTCTTGACACAGCAAAGTGTTGTGGAGGGGGCTTGTCTGTCACTGCTAACAAACAAGGACAGGCTCCTTGTTCCCTCTCCAAGTCCTCAAACAAGGGGACTCATAAGTGGCAAGGCCACAAAGCTGTTGTTTTGTTGAGGCCTCTGCTGATGCAGGAGAAGCTGGAAGGTTTGCAGAGCAGTAGGAAACACGTAACCACCTGTCCTGTCTCTGCTAAAGAACGACTCGCACACTGTCCTGGTGGAGTCTGCAAAATTCCAGAGCTCCTCCAAAGCCAAGCTCTGGAATGAGCTCACCCAGAGCTGGTCGGGCTGGACATTTTACCTGCATTTGGCACTGCCAGAGCCCACCTGGTGCTGGTGGTGTGAAAGTCAATTAATTACTTGTGCTGTGCAACAGAACTAAGTGGCTGCAAATATTTCCCAATCTTTAGTTTTCCTGTGATTATTGGAGAAGTGTTTGGTTTCCCTCAAGAATCAGGTTTGCACCATAATGAAAAACAGTCTGCATGAATTGTTCGTCTCTGCTTGTTTCTATTTCCTCCATGCTGGTAATGGGCTGTGTAATTCAAGTGGGCACTGCTAAATTTTTCTGTGACTGCAGCAAACCAGAAATGTTTGCTAGGGACTTACACTGAAAGATGATAAAAACATCCCCAGCACCGGTCAATGAGCACAACAGTCCCTGCTGGAGGTCTGGGCTTGACTGGCTGCTCAGCAGAACCAGAATAAATGTATTGACGGTGCTTGACAAGTACCTGAAAACAAGTTTTTATTGAAAACACTGTGCTGTATTACACTGTCCTTCAATAATCTCTTACTCCTGAAACTCCTGGCAGGAAGAGTCTTTGCCATGGATAGAGGTGTTAAAATGGAAAAAAAAAAAAAAACAAAACAAAACAAAAAAGCCACTCCATCATTTTAATTCAGTAGGTCCCGGAGAGGAAAAGGAACAAGTCTTCATGGTTCTTTGAATTTTCTGTCTCTCCTGACTATTCTACTCTGTAGTTACATCCTTACCCCTGTCGCTTAGAAATATCTTCATAAAACATAGATTCATCCCCTGGGTGAGAAGAAAACAGAGGGAGAAGGAAGGGAAGCAATAAGGATTCTACTACAAGAGTGTGTGTGTGCTTTGAATGCTCACTTCTGATGTGTGGCCTGCATTTGTCTCTTATCTCTGTCTACATACCTGTTCTCTGTCCTGCTCATGAAGCTGCTGGGCTTTGACATGAGCTGCACCACCAGTGATAGACTGGCAGCAGCTGTGCCTCCCAAATACCATATCACCCATTGGAACAGCAGCTGTCAGGGGGGAGTCCAGGGAATCACAGAATTACTGAGGTTGGAAAACACCTTTAAGACCATTGAGCCTGATTTAACTCTGCCAAGTCCACCTCTAAATGTCAGAGACAATCAGAAGCCCTGGGAAGGGGCAGTAAAAGGGTTAATTCTTCACTTGCTGAAGGGACTAAAGAGGCGTTTTTAAAAGCATCATTTAATTTGGGGGAAAGTGTATGAAGTGTGCTTTTGTCTACAGCAATAGTAGTATATTTCTAGTTCTTTATTCCTTTTATTATCTGGGGGGAAAAAAAAAAATCCCTTTCCAGTGCATTATGGCAAACTTTCAAGTGAGAGCATCTCTGAGTGGAGAATGTTCTCAGGTTAGTGCAGGCAGAGTGAAGTGCAGGGAGCTTGGCTGAGCCCTTGCTGTTGTTCACAAACACCACCCAGAGCCTCACAGCTGTTTTTTGCTTTGCAGGAACACCCCAGAGAGAGGATGATCATCTGTTGTCAAAAAGGAACACATTTTCTAACGAGAACAGTAGAATTAGAGGCACGGATGTGGATTTATGGCAGCGTGTTGTAAACAAGACAAGCAATGCACAAATCTGCTTCCTGGAGAAAGGACAGGAAAGGTACGATTGGCATCCACCGAGAGAATAAAAGCAGCAGGAGAAGTCGTCATTGATGAGTATAACAAATGCTGATGCATTGAAAATATCTTTCCTCTCATTCATTCCCCGCTGACACTTCCCTCAATGTACTTGGCAATCAACTGCTGGCAGTTTAATTAATTTGGAGAAAGCAGATGTAAATATTTACGTTTTGTCAGCCAAATCCAGCACAGATTAGAGGGAGATGGGCCACTTGGGCTGTTGTGTCTTCTGGCTGGTCCCACTTCCCCTGCTCAGCATTCCTGGGAGGGCTCTTGGCCAGAGAGGCTTCCAGGAGCAGCCTGAGCCCTCTGGGAAGGACACTGGCAGATTTTGGGAGTGGTGATTTTCCCAGAGGTGAAGGTGATCTCTTCTGAAAAACCTGTCTCAGCAAAGCCCAAGCGTCAGTCTCCTGATACTGCAGTGTCACCATGTTTGAATGATGGCACCTTAGATTTATGTGCCTCTCCCTGAGCTCTTGTTCCTGCCTTTTGCTTCCTTGGAGTTTGAGAGTCACAGGGAGTTAAACAATGCAAGTCCTGATCACCACTGGAGCTGAACTGGAATTTCCTTTTCCTTGTGGATCTTTCTGAGAAGGCAGGCACTGCAGCAGCACAGATCCATCCCAAATCCAGGCAAAGGAGCAGGCAGAGATTGGGCTTTCAGAAATACCTTGGTGAACCAGACACTTGGGCCACGGGATGGAGAGGCTGCGACAGTGAAGGAAAAGAGCACTGACCATTTTACCAGAGGGGGTTTTTGATCATTATGATTTTGCCCTTGATTAATAATTCACCCTATGGAGTTTGAGTGAGATTTTCAAGCATTCTTGTTACTGCTGTTGAAGGTTACTGGAGATGTAAAGCTGGCCAGTGTAACATGCCAGGGCTGGAAGCATTTGCTTACACAGAACAGCAAAACCCCTGCCAGCACCTCACAGCATGGTGTCAAGAAAGCCTTAATTTTCATGTGCTTGACAGTAAGAGGTAATTGATTTGTAATTTGTCTTGGGTCTCTGGGTTTGTTTTGTTTTGGTTTGTTATTTTTTTAAATATGAAATGTCTCTAATTGCCATTTAATGTGCACTGTTCCATCTAATGCTTAACCTTCCCCACTTGAGTGACTCTTCCCATAGTGGTGTCCGTCTAAAAGTGAGTTTTTTGTCCAAGTAAGGTTTGCGATGGCTCCATAATCCTGCTCCCTTGAAAGAAGGCAATTATTCAACCAAAATGTATGCACTTTGGTTACTGTGTCAATGAACCCACTTCCTGCTGGGTATTAAACTGTATTATTGCTGGAGTCTGAACTGGCAATATGATTAATAACAGGTTCTGATACAGAAGACAGCAAATGACGGCAGAGCAATAGTAATTTTTCATTTGAATCACAGACAAATTGGCTGTTTTGCAGTACTTGTCTATGGCAATTATATGTTGTTTTGCTTCCTAATGCTGGTTTCCTTCCACAGTTTATTAGCATGAATGCCAGGGAAACACTGGCATATTGCTTTTGTCTAGAAACACTTGTGGCCAGGTGGAGAAGGCAGCCCTGCCTGAACTGCTGGCCAGATCTGCTTGAATCCAGATAGTCCTGCAAAGCAGAGCTTTGGCCAAGGTCCTCCTGCTCCTGTGTGGCACAACAAGCTGCTCTCAGCACTGACCTGCCCGTGGTGGCCTTCTGTGAATGGCCTGGTTTGGTAATCTGGGGACTGCCTGTGCAAACCTTCTGCAGATGGAGCGTGTCCCCAAAGCCAGATCATCCTCTGGCTGGCACAATTCCCCCTGTTTAACTCCAGCTGCAGGTTTGGGCTCTGCTGGGGAGCAGTGCCAAGCTGCTCCAAAGGCTTTCACTTATTTGTTATTCCAAAATAGCATGTTGTTCAGAAATGTTCAGAAGCCTGAGCTGCTGAGTGAGATTTGTAATCAAACTTTGGGCAGATCTGCACAAGGGATGCTCAGCAGTTCCCATTTTGTAGTGTTTATGGTCAAGGTCCTTCTCTCTTCCAGAACTCGATGTTCCCAGTGCTCTGGAGAAGTGTTATGGAACCCTGGAATGGTTTGGGTTGGAAGGGACCTTAAAGAACATCCAGTGGCACCCTTTGCCATGGGCAGGGACACCTTCCACTGGTCCAGGGTGCTCCAAACCCTGTCCAGCCCGGCCTTGGACACTCCCAGGGCTGGGGCAGCCACAGTTTCTCTGGGCACCCTGTGCCAGGGCCTGCCCACCCTCATAGGAATTAATTTCTTCCTAATATCCCATCTAACCCTACTCTCTGTCAGTGTGAAGCCACTTCTCCTTGTCCTACATGTCATTGTAATATATATACATATACATATAAAAATACAAAGATATGTATAAATACAGGAAAGTTCTTATCAAGCTGCTCTTTTTTACTGTGAGCTACTAATTGTAGGAAATGCACATTTTAGCTTCTTAAAGCCGTGAATGTAGAGCCAAAGTGGGTCTGATTACCCAGGTGCTGACACACTGGGCAAGGTACTCTTGGATTCACAATGGAAACAAAGAGTTTTGAAATTCCCTTTTTCCACCATTACCGTGATCCTGCTAACAGTTTCTTCCAAGAAATTATGTATTTCATAATAACAACTTCTCAATTAGACATGGCTCGTCTCTGGACTTTTAAGAGATTACTTTTTGCTTTTAACACATGCTCACTGATTATGCAGATGGCTTAATGATCTTGTATTCATTGCTATTTCCGTGTGGGAAACTGTATTCTTAGCTAATTCCATCTTTGCCTTTATTCAGAGGATCTGATTGCTCCATGTCCTTTGATGTGCTGGTTTTGATCATGCAGAGCTTTCACTCACCATTTACAGGTCTGTCTTAATGTACTTATCTCTTCAGGAGAAGTAATGTTAAAACCTTGTGTTTATGTTCTGCTCTTCCCAGCTCCCAAAAAACCAAGAAAGTGGGTAGTGTATCAGTGATTTAATTTTCTAAACAGCAGTATTTGTGCATATGCCTAGGAAGATATTTGCCTTTTCTGATTAGCAGTGATAAAACAAATTGGAAGTAATTATCACATTAGAAGGAAAGTATTACTTCAGTATGTCTGAATAATTTTTCATTAAGGACAACCACCAAAGGGACAGCATTTAAGAAAACAAAGCACAAAACTGCCACATAGCTCCAGCTATCCCAGGAAATTCTGCTCCCTGAGCTGTCTCCTGGCTATTCCAGTCTGGAAAACACTGTTCTCTGAACTCAATCTCCTCCCTGCCAACTTTGCTGCCTTCAGTATTTGACTTTAATAAAGGCATGGCCTTTTCTGATAGCTTTCTGATATCTTCTGATATCTTCTCTTCAAAGATGAAAACTCAGGACAGCAAGTTTTGGTGGCTAGATAAGAAATCCTGTTTCTTTAGGAGGAGGCACCAGCAGGGAGGGGCACAAAAGATGTTTCTGTCCGTGGTGCTACTGAAGTCCCATTGCGGTCTGTAAATCAGCAGCAAGGGTGGAATCAATTCCAGTTTTCATGAAGCAAAGCAACCCAAGGTGCCCAGCAGGGTATTCAATACCTCTTCACGTCCTGCTCTTCCAATAATCTTGAGCCGGGCTGGAATATGTCTCCTACTTGGGACTGTCAGTAATTTAACAGCTCTTACATTCTGCTAAAGAGCTGCACTTAGGTCAAAAAATGATACTTAAAATCCACTGTATCTGAGGAATAATTAGTTCCATTTTGAGAGGGGAACATTCATCTCCACTGTGCTTGTGTTACCACACAGGTTTTAGAAACACTCTAACACTTGTTATTTGGTCTCGGTTGCTTCAAATCTCTGTATTTTGCAGGCTTTGAGCTCTAAAGGATATTATTGGCTTGTTTGTCATTTAACCCTTACAAGTACAGTGTGTTTTCAGCTAACACAAATTAAAAATACCAAAATAGAGAGGCCAAAGCCACAGGGCCAAATTTTCATGTATCTTTTGGAGGTTTTCTCTTTCTGTCCCTTCAGGAAAGAGCAGAGGTTGGGACTGATTCCCCCCAAAACAGCTGGGAGCTGTTGTTGCTGCATAACATCATCTAAAGTGTTCTTGCTGGCAGAGCAGGGTGGAGGGAAGTGTCACCCTGTCTCATTCCTGTGTCTGCCTTTGGAAGCAGCTGAGCCTGCTAAGTGCAGCTGGGGTGGCTTTTTGTCATTTTAATACAAGAGAAGAGAAGCTTTGCAAGGAGAGATCGCAGTGAAATGCCAGCTCTTGGTGACACTGCACAGAGGGCGTAGAAATCGAACCTAAACCAGGTTCAATTAATATTGTATGAGAGAAGAAAACAATGAGTTTGAACTCTGAGAACATCATGTTTTTCTGCTCGGGGAATGAGTGTTTAAAAGGAGTATTTAGTCACTTCTGTGGGCCCCATTGATCCCAGGGATCCATGTATGCCTCATTTAATTTCAATAGGTTTTGTAACTCCTTACTACCCACTTGTAGAAATTCTGGGGAAAAGAAAGACAACTACAATTTTTTTTTTCTCTTGATAAAAGTCGCTGTCCTATGATAATTTGCTCTTGTTTCCAGTCTAGTTCCCACTTTTCTGGCTTTTGACTTAAATTTTAGGACTTTGTAGTTATTAACTTTGTAACAGAATTGATGGCATATCTCATTTATAATCTTAAGAGGCTTTTTTAACAACAAAAGGATATATGCATTTTGGGCAATAACAGTATGACAGACATGTCAAATTGCACATCAGATCATCCACAATGGGGCTAAATTCTATGAATCAGTGATGGAAACGATGTTTGCTCTGTTATTACACCCACAAGTCCACTTGTACCTGTTCTCTGTTGTAAATGATTTCGGTTTCAACTCCTCTTGCTCAGTTAAAAGCAAAAAGCTCTTGTTTTTGGACCTCAATTTAGGTAGCAGAAGAGAAGAATTGCTCATTAGTAAAAGCTTTTTATTACTGAATTATGCAACTGTCCCTCTGTTACAAATACACACACTTCCTAACCCCAGTGTGCATTGTTCTGCTTCTTCTCATTTTAATCTTTGACTTCATAAGTAATCCAATATGGGGTCTTATGGACTGATTGCATTTGCCTGAGCTGCTTTTAAATGTTTTCCTCTGCATTCTCCAAAGTGTATTTGTTCAGAGTTACCCTGTGCACACACCTACTTTTTCTGCATGAATAGTATTGACCCACCAGCCTATGACCTGTAGCCACACAGTTGTAGGTTTATTTATAGAAATCCAGGTTTCTCCAGTTGTATACATGGACTATTGATTTTTTTTTGTTTGTTTGCTTAGCCTTCATCCTGTGAAGTTCCCACTTGCTCTGCCTGGCATTAAACAGGGAAGGTGTGTCAAGGGATATTTAGGGAATGGGGGGAATTATTTGCCTGCTGAATATCCTTTGAGTAACAACAGCCCTGGGTGCAGAGGAGAGGGGTGAGAGCTCAGCCACTGCACGGGGCTGGAGGCACCGTGGCATGGCTGAGAAGGGGACACAAAATCACAATGAAATGACCAAAACAGCATCTTCTACTCAGATTTTGTTTGTGTCTGCCTGCTGTGATAGATGTCACAGGGAGCACTGTGGTGTCCCCATAAGCTTCCACAAGCTCGAGAGAGGAAAGTTGGTTGGAGAGAATTTTGTTGATTCTGCTCCAAAAAATAAAACTCTGTTTTAAGGCTGAACCTGAGATTAGCTCAGTTGGTTAGAGCATGGTGCTGAAAACACCAAGATTGGGGGTTTGTGTGGGCCACTTAAGAGTTGGACTTGATGATCCTTGTGGGGCCCTTCCAAGCCAGAATATTCTGTCATTCTGCTTTGGTGTCCACTGATGGTCCCTCTTTGCTGCTCCCCTTGATCTGGATGTTCTGGTCACTCCACGATGCAGGGCTTGACATTTCCCCTTGTTTTGTGTTTTAAGTAGCCCCTGTTCTTAAGATTTTGGTACTGACACTTGTGTCCTTCAGAAGAAACAGATGGTCTGTTTCATAAACAATAATACAGAACACTTTATTATGACATCAGTGCAGTGTTTGGCTTATTATTTGTACATCAAGTTATGTATGCAAACCATGAGCTGCTTTTCTAAAGAGGAGTTTCCTGCCTGCCTCACCTTTGGTCCTGCCTCCTGATTTCTTTGAACAGAAGTTTTGAATTCCAAAGTCTCCCTCAGTTGCCTGCATGCAGAGACATCTGAAAATGACAGATTATCTTTATTTACCATCCATGGACCATTTCAGAACTGGAAATTACAAGTCCTTGATTTAGAGAACATTTCCAAGTACATGCTGTACAATTTTCAGGTTACTAAAGGCAAATCTGTTCACAAGTATCACGAAATTGAACGCTGCAAAGAGGGAGGCAATAAAAGGCTACAAGTACAAGGTCTGGTGATTTGCCAAAATGAAGAGTAAGCTCAGCCCCACTCAGAGAGACAAGTGTTTTGTGAAGAGGTGCTTTGTTCTTAAAGGCTGAAGGCAGGAGTAACATGTAGGCTTTGTGAAATCAGACAGGAATAATGATGAAGTCTGTCCTAATTAGCTGCGGGCTCTTCATTTCCGAGTTAATGGGTCTTGCCTGCAGATCTGCACCAAAGAGATCCATCCTCAGGTCTTGCTCTCTCCTCTGTCCTAAACATCACTACACACATCCAGCAGCTGGTTTGCACAGCTCTTCAGACTTTATTTCCCATCCAGCTTTCTCTTGCCTTGCTTTTTTTGTCTAACATTCTCTTAGAGATGCTGGTCCTGGTGGTGATGAAAATCGGAATGGCACTGACTCTTTGAACGAAATGGTGGCATGTTCAGACTCTTCCCTGTGGAAAGGGCTGTAGAACCACAGAATGGTTTGGGCTGGAAGGGACCTTAAAGTCCATCCATTCCCACCCCTGCCATGGGCAGGGACACCTTCCACTAGCCCAGGTTGCTCCAAGCCCCATCCAACCTGGCCTTGGACACTTCCAGGGCTGGGGCAGCCACAGCTTCTCTTGGCACCCTGTGCCAGGGTCTGCCCACCCCACAGTAATTAATTTCTTCCTAATAACCCACCTAACCCTACTCTCTGTCAGTTTGAAGCCATTCCCCCCTGTCCTGTCACTCCAGGCCCTTGGAAACAGCTCCAGGTCTCCCAGTGTCTGGACAATCTGGGAACCAGATTTTCTGTAGAATCTCAGAGGTGATGGCAACTCAGGGACAGAGATGCCTCTGCCTGACCCTTTCCTTCATCTAATAAAATTACAACTTGGTATATTTGTCACTATTTCATTTCAAGTTTGGGAAGGTCAAGGTCTACAAGGGTAGAAATTCACTGTCCTTCACTGAGGTAAAGATAAAAAGGCTCCTTATTCCCCAAACAAGTTATTTTAACAAAGTCACCTTCCTTCTCTACTTTTTCCTCCAAATGAAATTTTGTGTGACTGCTTTACCTTGACAAAACGAGCAATTAGGTAAAAAAACATTTAACATGCTAAATTTTAGCAGTCCCTATCAGGTCCCTCTATGGCTGAGGAAGAAAGTTATTCCTGGCATGGATCTGGTGCAGCAGGAGCCCAGTTTGGCTTTGCTGGACACTGAGGAGAAGAGCCTCATCTTCTCCAGTGCCTGCTGAAGAGGAACTTCCTTGCCTGCAGCATCACCCTTGGGAAACATTCCCCACTGTGCAAGAAGGGATTATAAAACCAGAGAAAATGAGTTAAATACACTTAGAGCTGAAGAAGTCCTGAGCTGACCCTCAGCTGTACGTGTGAGTGGCAGAGGAAATGCTCTGCTCCTTAAGGCATGTTCTGACTCACCCTTGGAGGCTTTTCCCAGCTTGCTCTCAGCCACACAAACTGCTGCCAAACTCTGGTCAGGTGCAATGTGAACCACCAAAGAACTGAGTGCTAATTGGCCCTGGATGCCTTTTCTCATCACAGGAAAAAGTGGTTAGAGGGATTCTCCCAGCTGCACCTTTTCACTGCTCAGGTTCTCAGCTGGGTGGTTTGGCCCCTCTGGGGAGGTTATTTCTGTGGCACACCTTCCTTGGAGAGGGGCTGGAATTGCTGTTCATCCCCCTGGACAACGTGGGATTGCTTGGACTGGGCAAACTGGGAAGGGAATGTGTGTGGCAGCACTTCTGTAGCTGTTCTGCCTCACCTGCAGCTTCTTGCGCCTCTGTGGATATGTAAGTCTAAAGAAATGTTCATTTCTCAGCATGTCTGTTGGTCTGTCTGTGCTTAAATGTCCATTCAAGCTAAAGTAGTGATTTTAGATGGCTGGAAGTGTTTCTGATTCAGTGTGTGGGTGTTTATTTAAAAAGAAAACCCTATTTTTTCATTGTATTCATTTGAATTCACTGTTTTATTGATAAATACCTGGTTATAGTATTTATATGTTAATACAGAGTAGTCTCAAGTCTGTCACGTTTGGCCTCTGACTTGGTAATTCAGTTGCAGCTTGTCCCAAATGTGCATCCTTAAAATTGTAGTGATTATATCAGTCATGTCTTCCAAATGTTGTGCTGCCTGTTCTCCCTGTTGCAGCGAGTGAGGACTGCTTTCTGTGTTTTATTTTTTCCCTAGAGTGTTAATTTTTTTGGCCTTGAATCAGGAATAGATACAGAACAAACCAAAACTGCATCAGTTGGGCTCAAAGGTGAATTCTGTGTTTGTTACTAATGGAGACCGTTTGAGCAATAGAATCAGGGATTTATGGATTTGCTAAGTAAAGTTCACTTCAGCAGTGCCCTTGTTTGTCATCACAAGAAATAAATAGCCTCAACTAAAAACCTGTGTATTTTCATAAACAAAGAAATGAAAAAGGTAAAACAAGACAAAGAAACCTGGGGAATTCATAACAGCTTCGGGGAGGCACTTAGCTGTGGAACTCTGAAGATCTCAGATTATTTGGTTTACCAGAATAATAAATATATTTCCATCACCATCCTAGAACAAGCAGGTACATCCTGTTCTTGTGCACTGTCATGTAAATGAGTAAGAATAGCAAGCAGAGCTACTTCTCATTAGTGTTTGCCAGTCCTGGTTCAAGTCTTCCTGCTCATGTTCCCGCCTCACTGACCAGTACGTTGCCCAAACACCAGATTTACATGTTCCAGTTTTTATGGTTTCTCTTTCTGAGGCATTTCTAACTTGCTGTGATATCCAATCCTCTCCATATCAGAGAGATTTAGGGCTCCTTTGTATAGCACTGCATTAGTGAGTGGGGTGGAGAGGTGCCTGTTGTAGAAATCAGCACTGGGCCTGTGCTGGGACCTCACCCAGTGGTTTTAGGTTGACTCTAAGAGCTGTATATTGTGAGAGTGAGGAATGAATTGTGCTTCAATTTAAAATGCTTTTGAAAGACATAATGACTGGGATGATGAACAAAAGATGTTTGTTTTCCAAGCATCAAAAGTGATGTTTTTCTCTTTGGAGTGGACCTGATAGAGCTTATTTTCATTCATCAGTGTAACATCTGACTTGAGCTGTGGCCCCATTCCCTGCCAGCCCAGCAAAGGGCACAATGAAATATGTAGCTTTGGTGTTAAGATTCTGCTTTATCTTCCTTCTCGATGCCTCTGCCCACTTAATATCCATTTTTAACTGCGTCACTTAAAAGCAAGGCTGTGTTTTGATCTTTCAAGCTTTAACCTTCCAAACTGAGCAGAACTGCACCATCTGAATGTTCTTCACAGAGATGCACATGGGCAGGAATTTTGATGAGTCTTTGCAGTGTTCTTTGAAAGCTCTTTCTTTCCCCTGCCTTCCACCTGAAAGTGGATTCATCAAGGGCATTGTGTTACAGTTGTGATTAAAAGAAAATAGATCAGTGCCTGTACCCAGAGCTGGAGAGGGAGCTCCAGAGAGCCCTGCTGTGGCTGGGGAGCACCATTTACAGTGGGATGTGGAGCTGCCTTCAGCTCTGCCCACCCAAGCTGTGTGAGCCTCTCTGCTCTGCACCCTCAGCCTGCAGAATGCTGCCCACATTTCCATGCCTTATTTAGAAGGGATAGAATAGAATGGTTTGGGTTGGAAGGGACCTTAAAGATCATTCCATCCCACCCCCTGCCATGGGCAGGGACACCTTCCACCAGCTCAGGTTGCTCCAAGCCCTGTCCAGCCTGGTCTGGGACACTCCCAGGGCTGGGGCAGCCACAGCTTCCCTGGGCGCCCTGTGCCAGGGCCTGCCCACCCTCACAGGGAGGAATTTCTTCCTAATGTCCAATTTAAACCTACTCTCTGTTAGTCTGAAGGCACAAATCATCCTATATGAGCAGGTCTGAGTGCCTGTGGGTGGGGACAGGAAGGAACAAGGTGCTGTGGAACAGCTGCATTTGCTGTGCTGGGTGTCTCAGTGCCCAGGTCCCCTGGTTTCCCTCCTACTGGTTTAGGTACAGCTACTAAGCAGCAAACCCTGGTCCCAAACTAGACTTCAACAAATAGAAACATCTTATTTCAGTGAAGAGATAATGAAGCTTCTTTATTTGTACTAATGGCCCTAATAATGACCTTGTTTGACTGCAGAATTCTGTACTTGGACTTTGTTATTTGCCCAGTAAGACAAAGGCTGTCAATTATAAAATATATAGACACTTATTGATGGGAAAATTGCCTGCATAGTGCTGACTTTAATATGAAAGAAACAAATCTGCCTGTAATTTGCAGAATATATTGTGTTGAGTTGACTTAGCAGGATAACTCATGCTCCTGTGGATTCAAATATTTGTCTTGAATATATGAGGATTTTATAAAAAGTCTTTGAGCAAATGCTAATCCTACAGTGCCTGTGAACTGCCTGATTTTCTTGCTGAAAAACTGACCCAATAAATCCATATTAATGGCACCTTTAGATAAAGAAGATATCCCAGCCTGCCATTTCTTAGGGGGAAACTGCATGTATCTCTTTCAGCCCAACACTCTTATCAAGGAAGGAACATTTCTTACTATGAACAGATTATATGTTGGTCTGACAGTAACAGCTCTGAAAGTGGTCACGTTTCAGTGCACCATGGATTTCCCAAGTGTGAGTTAAAGCTGAGAATCTGGAGCTGGGACTGGACAAACCCACCAGGGATAACGTGTGGAGACAGTGGTGCTGGAAGGGGTGAGAGATCTTTGAGGCATTTCATGGATTCTCTTCCCATCGTGTTTGCATGTGGGACTGAGAAGTCTGGATGTTTTACTCATTTTTGTGACTCTGTGGACAGAGTGCAGAGTTCAAGGCCAGGTTGGGATGGGGTTTTGAGGAACCTGGTGCACTGTAAGGTGTCCCTGCATATGCAGGATGGTGGAACTGGATGATCTTTAAGGTCTCTTCCAACCCAGACCATCCTTGAATTAAGAGGCTTTTGCCCAGTGTTAGGCTCTATTTCTAGTTTAGTGAGCCAGCCCACAGACTGGTTTGACATGCTGTGGTGCTCTGATAGAAGCAAACGTGGTTCTAAGTGATCTCTGCAGATTGTTTTATTCAGCACATGTATGTTTTGCTTAAAGGCAAAGCACAGTATGAATCGGTCTTGTTTAAGTAGCTTCTGGAAGGGAAATCAGTAGGACATCAGGTGCAATAAAAGCTAAATACACGATAACCTGAGCAGAATATCATGGCAAACCACGCTCCAGACTAGAAAGATACATAACATTGACAACAGGTAGAGATTTTTTACAACAGGTAGGCACAGTCTTCCCACACCACAAAGGCCAGTTGTGTGGTTTCCTGTGCTGATTTCTTCTTAATGTGCCACATCAGGGGTTGCAAAGTGTGACAGGCTGAGCTACCAGAACAGACCTTGGTCCTGCTGCACTTGTGAGACACAGATAAGGCTGAAAGCATTCTTTGCCAGTTGTTGAGATTTTCTCTCATCTCTGCCTGAAATGGGGGAGAGTTTTCATTTGTGCCTGTTCTGCTCCACAGTCAGCTTGATGTGTTTGTTTTTTTATTTAGTTTTTAATTTACCCTTTTTTAAAATTTAGGGTTATAAGATGAGTTAAGTATTGGAACAGTGGGAGAGTTGGGAGGAGGATGTGATTATGGGAGGAAATGAGAACTCTGTTAGGGAATTTAGGGTGTGATTGAAGGGCAAGGGAAATAGGGAACATGAGATTGGTTAGTGCTGATGGGCAGAGTGTGGCAAGAGCACGTGGAGAGATGGCTCTTGGCCCCATGAAAACTATACACTCTGTAGGATTGGGATGCTCTTTGTGTAGGCTGTAGGATACTGAGGATCAAACACAAGCTGGTATTTTCAGAGTGTGAAATGTGAGTCTCCACAGGCAGCCAGAGCTGGATCTGGAGCCACTGGCAGAGAAACCCCATCAGCCTGAGCTGTCCCAGGACCAGTGTGGGAGGGCAGAACTGGAGGCAGAATAGCTGGGCAAGTTCTGGGCTGGATTAACTCTTTCTAACCTGACAGAAGGAGCCCCAGAAATAACTCTGATAATAATAGCTGAGCAACTCCAGTCAAATGAAGGAGGTGGGGGGAATAAAAATGATAGTCTTAAGTCAAATGAGATCTTTTAGATGTTTGACAGCAATAGAAGACCCTGAGGGTTTTGGGATGCTGCCCCTTCTAAAAGCAAGGCACCAGAAAGGTGCTAAATAGACTTTAGGATGGCTCAGTTCTCTCAGCCTGGCATTGTCTGAACTAGTGCCTGTACCTGTCACCCACAGGCTGAGTCAGTCTTGGCTCAGTCACAACGTGCTGTTTCAAGGCCACTGACATGGTTTATTCCCACAGAAACACAGGCACAGACTAAATTACTGTAGCTGGACTTGAGTGCTCTACATGCCACCGACTTGCACACAGAGTTTGGAAATGATTGCAAACAGCATGTTGCTTCCTTGTTGTCAGTGCAGGAACAGCCATCCCCTGAGCCCAGGGGAAAGCTTTGGTATGAAGAGACTGACCCATGACGTTTATATCTCAATGCATAGAAGTCCTGCCTGCCTAAATATCTTATTTCTTCAGGTACTGAGCTTAGCCAGGTGGATCTTTCTAATGACTCCGTGCAGCTTTTACACCAAGCTAAATTCAAATTATTTTGCATTTTAGCTGCCCCTAATGCTCAGATCTGTGGGTCTCATTAGTGATGATTTGTCAAAAGTCTGTTTTTTGTGACTTTCCACAAACAGACCACATACTATCTTCATTGGTGCATTCCAGCTTAAAAAAATAACTATTCAAGGATATAGTATCCAGTTTTACATTAAAAAATGTAAAAGCATTCATATGAGTCAATCTTATCAGGCAACTGTTTAAATCACTGTCACTGATACTGTGATTCCTTTTCACTTAACTGATTTCAGTGCAAGGGAAACATTTACCTTCACCCTTCCAAACTTGTACTCAGGTTGCTTTATAGCAAAGAGCACAAATATCCATCTGCTCTTTCATTGAAAGGTGGAGGCAGGGGGTAGGTGTGAAACAATGTTTTTACCTCTTGGGGTTTTGATGAATACCTTTCCCCAGAGGTTACTGATGGAATCTTTTAGAAGCCACTGACTTGCTGGTGGTGGCACAAAGATAAAGCAACAGGCACAAATGAATGGGAGAGAGAATATTGTTTCAGTCTCTATAAGGTAGGATTCCCTTTCAGGATTCATTTTTTCCCAGTACGTTTCTTAAGATATTTTGTAAGCCACTCGATTTCCTTCTGTTACAACTATTTTAAAAACTTCATATAATTTAGTTGAAACTGTTTTTCCTTCTGAAAAATACGAAACAAGGCATCGTGTAGAAGGCATTTTTCTACCCTGCACCCTTCCTTCAGGCACTGCATTAAAAGTGAGCTGCTGTGTGTCTTGGTACATACATACATATGCATATTGTGTGCTTTCCCCACCCAAAGCCTCATGTTTACAGCATGCACTGTCCCACACTCATCCCATAACAGCAACACACTATTTCCTTAAAAGTCTTTCTCATCTCCAGACTGCGGAAAGCATAAATGAGTGGGTCAATCACTGAGTTGCACATTATCAACACCAGGTAGGTGTTGAAGTGCGAGGTGTAGCAGATGCAGTATGGGTTCATTGGGCAAGAAATGATGAGGATGAGGTGGAGGAAGAAAGGTGCCCAGCAGACAATGAAGACCCCCAGCAAGATGGTGATGGTGACAGCTCCCTTCATGCAGGTCCTCTGGTAGGGCACCCCCTCCACGGGCAGGGCTGCGATGCGCTTCACGTGCAGGCGGGCGAACAGGAACATGTGCACGTAGAGGGAGGCCATGAGGAAGAGCATGGTAAAGAACATGGTGATGAGACACACAATGACAGTTTTGCTCTCTGAGTAGGCAATGAATATGATGCCACAGATGATACAAGCAATCCAAATGACCACAATGAGGGTTAAAGCTTTCTTGACAGTCATGATGCTGTGGTAACGGAGAGCATAGAAAATAGTTATGTACCTGTCAATGGCTATAACCAAGAGGTTGCAAATTGAGGCTACCAAAGAAATACAAATCATTGAGTCAAAAATATTGTCCATGTGCTGGATAAAGTGGTCATCAATGATCAGGTAGCCGTTGCTCAGGATGGCAATCATGACAGTCTCCAGGGCGTTTGACATGCTCACTAACATATCTGCCACAGCCAAGCTACAAAGGAAGAAATACATGGGAGAATGTAGGTTTCCATTCTTCAGCACTGCCAGAATGACAAGGATGTTTTCCAGGAGGCTGATGATCCCTAAAGTCAAGAAGACCTCGGCTTTTATGAAGACCTGCTCGCAAAATCGTTCACCACTCCTGTTGTTCAGAGCTGAGTCGTTGAAGTCTTCAGTGACATTAAGCAGCACGGGCTGAAATGAAAATGCAAAGTGTGTGGTATTCATTGTCAGCAAAGGAGTCGGATTCACAACTGGTTATGGACCTGACAGAGCACAGGTGAAAAAGAGAAAAAAGGGGGGAAGGAAAAGAAAAGGGAAAACAAGTCCTTCCAAGCTGCTGCTGTGCATACGGGTCGGAATCAAGCAGGACTTTTCTTTGGTCACTTTTACAAGTGGAAACCCCCAAAAAATCTGCATTTACAGTGAGTTTTTTGTCAGTCACCAGCTGCTTTTTCCTGTGTTAAGAACGTGAGCTTCAAGGCTCGCAGGCATCAAAGAGTTTTCTCTGCAGGGAAGGGAAGAATCGGCAGCAGCAGCACATTGGTGGCTTTAGCTCTCCCGGCGATTCAAGGCAGGGAGTTCTCCCGTCCGCTGGGGCGCTTTTGTTGCCAGCATGTTTGCAGCCCAGCCAAGCATCTGTTGCTATTTCACCGGCAAGAAAGCAAAAGAGAACTAAGGGATTTATAGGGGCATGAAAGGCGAAACAACTCCTCCTCGGTGGTCGGTGCGGAGCGCTGGCCATTGGAGAGCGAGCACCTTGGTGAGTGACAGCCACAAGCACCTGGCGCGGCATCCCCGCACATCGGGAACCGGCTGGCGCCCTCTGCAGACACCGCAGAGCGGGGATGGGCCTGGAATTCCTCTGGAAAACGGGATTGCCATCCAGCAAACCCTTATGCCAGCTCTGGGCAGCCGGGTCCTGCCCACGGGAGGGTTCGGGGCAGGCAGGAGGACCCTACATTGTCCACGCACTCTTGAGCAGCTGCATGAGAAGACACATCTCTGCTGGAGAAATGAAACACATTTCCCTGTGCCCTTTCCTTGCCTTACTCTTTCAAAAGGAATTCTTCTCCCCAGCCACTGCATTTGCTCACAGGATCCCACTGGGACTGGTCTTAAGTGGGATTGCACCGACTTAAACCTATGAAGGATCAGGGAGATTTTCCTTTATCATGTATTAACAGGAAGATCTTCCTTGCACTTCATTCTATATCCCTCTGGTGAACTTGCATAATTTGATGTTTTGAAGGTGCTTGCTGATGTCTGAATACTTCACAACTCGTGCTTTTGAGATGCATTTTAGAGTCAAAGCCATACAAAATCACTTATACTAATGTCTGAGGCTTCTCTTACAGCAAAAAAAGTCACAAACCTCTTCCAGTTTCCTTCTGAGCCCACAGAGTTATTATCATGCACCCACAATTCAGTGTCAAGAGGCAGCAAATCTCAAATCCAACCTCCAGATGATAGTTTTACAAGGACAATATTCAGTGCAGTAATTTTAAGATGGAAAAAGGAGCTGGGGACTTGCTCACCAGATCGTACAGTTAATGCTTTAAAGACCTTAATTGGTCTCTCCCTAAATTCACAGTGGAGTATTTTAAAGAGAATATCTTTAAAAGTCTAGCAGCAAACTCTTTCTCACATGCCTCTAATCCCATGGTAGGGAAAATACATTCCATCTGTCCAAGTGTCTGGATTTGAGCCTCGAGCAGCTATCTCTGTTTTGAGCCTCAGTTCCTGATTTCCAGGTTTTTTGAGCTGATGGAGCACACTCAAGATAGTGATTTGTAGACATAATGGCTATCACTGCCCTTGAAAATGTTGTTTTCCAGCTGTGCAGGAGCTCTGCTGGGCTGGGCAGGTGTCCCTCCCTGCCAGCTCTGTCCTTGCCTGCTCTCTTTTGAAGTAGCAGGTGGAGGTTGTGTCTTCCCAGGGCAAGGACAGGATCCAAAGGCTCCCATCCATGGAGGAGAGCTCTCTCTGCAGGGACAGCATCCTTCTGGGCTTGGCTCTGGATTCTCTGCTGCTGGAGGGGGACATAGAAACCAATTTATAGGAGTGCTTTGCCATTTACATTCCAGTCCTGTGTTCCCATCTGGACAGTCTCAGCAACATACTGTGTTAGCCTGTAAATCTCCACTCCAGAATGCTCCATCCCTTGTTTCAAAAGATCACCTCAGACTTTCCCAGCTTCAGCTGAGGGGAGGAAGTCATTAAATGTGTTGCATCATGAATTTCTGAATATATGTGACAGCAGGAATCAAGCTACCATTTGTTCGGAGATGCAATTTGAAGTGGAAATTGAATGTTATATACCAAAGTGGATTAATGGCACTATCAGCTTTGCCATTAAGGGCTGAAAACTGTGGGCTAGAGCCTCATGTACCTGATGGCAAGCTCAGCTGACTCTGAAACCTCAAAAATGGGAAGAAGCTGCTTTTGCACAAAAGACAGCAACATGTGAGCCCTTATTTTTGAAAGTGTAAGGGGATTTCTCTGCTTAGCACTGGAAAACCTACGTAATCTGAAATGTCACAATGCATATAACAATCTATATGACAAGTTGCTGCCCCTCAGCTGTCAGCTCCTGCTTCATTGCCAGAGATACAGGTAGTGATTGTGACTATTGCAGTGCCAGGTTGCTCTCACACCCACCACAGTCTGGCAATTGCTTTGTTGCACCTGAGGAGTGGCAAATTACTCAAATGCACTGAAATGCTCTTACATATTCATATCCTCAGTCTCTGTGACAGTGAAATCCACTTGTCTCGGGTAGGGGGGCAGAGCCTTGGCAACTGCTGCAATCCAGGGTGTATAAAATGAGGTGATAACTTGGTTTAGGTCCTCCCTTCAGCAGGACCTGGTGAAGGGCAGATTGGAGAGTGAGGGATGGGAGATGTCTGCATGATCTGCCCCAATTTTGCCCTTGTATAGCTCTTTGTCCCTCCTTACCCACGGCCTGGATGTGCTCAGGGCTGTTGCCAGTGCAGACCCTTGCTGGAGCTTGTGGAGGTTGAGTGATACCAGCCAAGGTTTTGGATCTCTGGGCTTTGCAGGACCATGGTGAGTCAGTAAGCTCATGGTACTTCTGAATATTCCCTTACAAATCGGTTAAAGTACATAAAGTATTATCTTCTATTTTAAATTGGTGACTAAAATACCTTTCTCACCTTTTGTCTTGGGCTCTGCAGCCCATGACTAATGTTCCTGTTCACAGCCTGCTCTCCAAGCATTGTGGGAGGACCTTTATTTGACACCAAGAGCAGGGTCCTGTTTCAGCTGTGCTCTTGTTTAGTGCCTGGACTCAAAAAACAAACTCACTGTTGAAAATCCCAGTGTTATCTTTTAATCCTGGGGTGTGCTGAATGAAAGGAGTCCTTGGTTGCTGTGCCTGTGGTTGCTGTACAGCTGTCACCTCCTCTCTGTGGTTCCTCAGGTCATGTTTGTCTGAGAGCACCTGGGCAACCTGTGCCAGAGCCTCCCAACCCTCCCAGCCAAGAATCCCTTCCCAATATCCCATCTAACCCTGCCCTCTGGCAGTTTGAAGCCATTCCCCTTGTCCTGTCACTGCAGGTCCTTGGAAGTTGTCTCTGCATCTTGTAGCTCCTTCAGGCACTGGGAGGCCACAATTCTGTCACCTCAAAGCTTCTCATCTCCAGGCTGAACAATCCCAATTCTCTCAGCCTTTCCCCATAGGAGAGGTGTGCCATCCCTCTGGTCATCCTGCTGCCTCCCCTGGCATGTTCCTATCTGTGCCTAAACCTGCCCAGGGCCTGCAGGGCAGCAGGACAGACACCCACAGCTCTGTCCTCACTCCACTGCACTTGTGCCCTGATTTGACAACATTTAGCAGTGGCTTTCTCCTTTTAGAGTGAGCTCAGAGCAAAATGGATCTTTGCCATTCTATATTCTGAGCTGCTGATTAGAGCTCCTGCCAGGGATGTGCAAGATCTATTTCCATTCCCTTTTTTCACCTGAAAAGATGAGACACTTTATCTTTTCATATCTCATCAGCACAAACCTGGATTTGTCAGGGGTTTGCCTTGTACTTTCAGTGCTCTGGGAACCAGCAAAGCATTTCTTCACCAGCATCCTCTCACACACTTTGCTTATCTAACAAGGCCAGGGCTGTTCTTTGCTATGTGAGGCTTCCAAACTTACAATTATTATCTAAATCAGGAATCTATAAGGTTGGTACTGGAAGTTCTGTGTGCTTCATTTCGAGGAGATGGATCCTTGGAAGAATCGTGAGAGCCCTTAAACAAAAAGTCAGGACAACCCACCCCAAACTCACATAGAAGAAATGGGTTAAATGTGGGGATTAATGGGATGGCTCTTGCCGAGGATGCTTTTGTTCATGTCCTTCCCTAAAATAACTCCCTAAGGGAAATAAAAAGCTGTAAATAAGAGGATGCCAGCACAGTTTATGAAATACTGGCTGTGATGAAGGCAAATACAAAGGTTTAGCTGTTTTAGCTACCAGCAGAAATGACCAATTTTCCTGGGTAAAACCTTCTGTCATGTTTTACAGAGCAGTTAATATTGTAAGGCTTCCTTTATTTTTTTTTTTTTTTTAATGCTGTTTCTTCACTAGTGAAACTGTTTAATCTTCAGGGAAATGTAAAGTGAAAGTAACATTTACTGGTAAATGTGGATAATGGAGTTTTCTCAGAAAATTCCCTTGTGAGGTTGTTGAATGAAAAATCTTGTTTAATGCTTGATGTGGGACTAAGCTGATAATGGCTGATAAATGCATATCACTTCCCTTTATTCTCCCTCTGTTTCAACAACAGTTTGTGGCAGATAAAATTGGAAATGTTGAAGGAATAGAGGATAATAAACACGTGGTTGCTCCCATGCAGCAGGTAATTCATACTACCCTTCAGTTCCAAGTAGCCAAAACAGGGAACAAAAAACTCTTGAAGACCTCTCCTGTTTTACTCTTTGTAGAAGAGGATTTAACTGATTAACTATTTAATCTAAGCAAAGCATGCTGATTTTGAATTCTGTGCACAACTCTGGAGTGGCCATTACATTCCAGGCTTTGATTTGGACTGTCTGGAAACACGTGCTTGAATTCATCCCCTGGGCACTTCATGATGGTTGCTCAGCTCTCTGCTGACCTGCAGAGAGATTCAGCTCTCAAGAGCTGCCTTAGGAGAGTTTAAGTCTTTGATAATACAATACTTGGCAAATGCAACAAATCAAACTTCTCATTCACCAAATGACCTTTAGATCATGAATTGCTTGAGTATGGACTTAGTTCAAGGAAAAAAAGCCTGTTTACTGTTCTTCACTGAAAACATGGAGGTCTCACTAGTTATAACAAATAGCAGAAATGCAGTTTTGGATGTTTTAGTGATCATAAAACTCAAAAAACCTGCAAGTAGGAGCCTCACAAGAATGTGGCATGGGATGCAACTGATGTAAACACTCCAGTGATTAAATGCTGTCTACGAAAATGCTGGTTTTCTTCAATGTCTTATGGTAGCAGCTTTTTAAAGAGGAGTTTTAGTAGTGTCAGAGCCACCAACTACAGAATCATTTGCAACATCAGGTATCAGATGCAATATTGAAAAGATTTCAGCGTTCCTTTGAGAGGTCGTAGCACATACCCTCCCAGTCATAGCTAATAACATCCTTTTATAGTCTGAGGCTCACTATGGCCTGAGACAAGATCTGTCACCAGCTGAGGCCACTGGAAGTTGTGTGTGTATGTCTAGGATTGCTGGGAGAGACTTTCAGACTCCAAGAGTAGATCCTCCCCTGAACAACGAGCTGAAACCCTGCAGAAGCCAAGCACTAGGAATTTGCATCATTTAGGATGTTACCCACTGGATTTTCCTTCAGCCCTGGCTCCAGCACCAGGGAGGAGCAGCCTGGTAAGCTTGGTGATTAGTGAGGAGCAGGAACACGGGATCCTGATTGTGATGAGGGGGCTCTCAGATGAGTATTTCTATAATTTCATGCAGTTAACATGTTAATTTAAACAGACTCCACTTTTGGACATTATCTACAATCTTCCCTCTCATCCCTGGGTAAGAGGAGACAAAGCAAACCTGATTGCAAACCACTTTCCAGCACCTGCAGGTGCTTTGTCACATTCAAGGGATTTTAAGTGCCTTAGAGGAATAATACTCAGTATCAGTTTTGTTCTCTCATTTACAGAGTGAGGGACAAGCAGGCATGATTGAGCCAGCTGCCTCCCACTATTCAGCATCATCAGTGCCAAAAATCCCTGGAATATCTTCCTCATCTCCCGGGAAGCTCTTTGTAAATCTCCTTGCCCTGTGGTGCTGGGGCTGAGCAGCAGATGCATTTGGTCTTTTAGAGCCTGGTGCTGCTGACTGACCTCCCCCCTGGCCCTGCAGAGAACTGTAAGGCTTGGGAGACTGGCAAGCTTTCAGGAGGATTTTCCTGAGCTGTCACATGCTGTGGGTGGATGGATATTGAGGCAAATTGTTCTGTTGATTCTTACAGTGTCTCAGGGTGTTGCTGTACTTGCAGTCCAGCGTTGCATCCTTCCAGACAAAACACTTCTACAAGAGGGACAGAAAAAAAATCCCACAACCAGAAAATTGAAGCTTTTTCCCCCATGGTGCTGCCACTTCTTACATGGCACAGATGGACTGTTTGCAGTGCCAGCCACCAGCCACTCCCAGAGCAGAGAGGGGCTGGTGGGACATCAGGAGGGATTTCTGCCTGGAAAGGGTGCTCAAGGCATTGGCAGGGGCTGCCCAGGGAGGGTTGGAGTGCCCAGCCCTGGAGGTGTCCAAGGCAGGACTGGCTGTGGCACTCAGAGCTCTGGGCGGGGGGACAAGGTGGGCATTGGGCACAGGGTGGGCTTGGTGATCTTGGAGTCATTTTCCAGCCTTAATGATTCTGGGATACTGTGAAGTATTTGGTTGTCAGCCACAATTTGGTGTATGGAATTTCCCTGAAATCCATGGGAATGGCTGTGGGATGGGTGGTTTCCTCTCTCTGGCTGCAGAAGAACTCTCCCAGTTGCTCTCCAAAAGAGTGTCAGAGCTATCAGAACTTACCCTTTAATTTTAATTACCAGTTAGATCTAACTTCTGTCTTCCTAATTCTGTTCACGGATTTTTCTCTTCTACCCCTTTTGTGTTTAGATGACACTGCTCTATAATTATAAAAAATTCAACTTCACTGCTTTTATCTGCATTTCTTTTTGCAAATAACTTCTAGAGCAGAGCGAGGCAATATTTCCTTGTTATGGTTTGGGGATAATTGTGAATAACAAAGGCTTATACCCCTGTCTTAAACAAACCACACTTGCACAGTCACACTGCTGCCCTCCAAAATATTGCCCTTCAACAGCGAAATGGGGCTCAAATGCTCCTCAGGCTTACAGAGGTTCCCTTTTCTAGACTCTGAAATTTGCAATATGAGCCCACTGTTTCGAGTAATGTCAGATTACAGAATGTCCAAATGGAATATTTTCTGTCAGAAACAGAATCTTCTTGATTTGGAAGGCCAATATGATTCATGCAACCTTTTATCCATTTATTATGGAAAATGGAAGGGGTAGCTAGTTATTAATACAATTTCTTCTTCCTCCTTTTTCCTTTTTTTCAGTTATTTACATATCTTTGTATTTAATAAGAATCTATAGTTAGGTGCTTCTGAATAGTGTATTTGCCTATTTAGCACAAGAGAACAAGCTGACATTTAAGGTTTTGTTTGCACTGAATGCTGCCTTGACAAGGAGAGGTGTTGTCATGAAAAGGTTGCATCTGTTGCTCATCTTGCACAACTTCTGATGGCAGAAATGAGGAAATTCAGCTGAATTCACCAAGACCACTTCTGTGACTGCTTAGAGACTTCCCAAAATGTTTTGTAGCCTTGGGGGGCGCAGGTGCCAAACCTCAAACCCATCAAGCCTGACCTCAGGAGCTCCCTCATCCTCGAAGGATTTTGTGTCAGTGCTCCACAACCCTTTGCAGAGGGGCAGAGTGAGCCTTCAAACCCCTCCTCTTCCCTGGATCCAGCTTTTTTGAATCTGTGCTCTGTTATTCCCTTTGTTTTCGGGTCTGGTTGTTATTGATTAATTAATATATATACACACACATAATCAGTGTGTAGAAATACAATCTATTAACAATATATGGGAGTTATATTGCTAAGGATTTCCTTTGTGAGCCACTGCTGCCTTTCCTCCTGCAAGCCACGCCAGCTTGTGCGGAAGGTTTGGAGAGACTCTCTGCTAACAGGGTGTCCAGAGATCTGTCACTGCTATAAATTCACCTCCTGCCTGCTGGGTTTTTGTTCCTTCACTGGCTAATTAAATGTCAGAGCATAAAATACTGCTTTTGCCATTTTGCGGTGGAGATCTGAGATTGGATGCCTCCTTCCTATATCTTAATTACCAGATACTTTTTCTCCCCAGATATGATTCTCCTTTCTCACTCCACAAAAAGCAGACCAGGAACTCATTGCCTGGGAGTCTGAGCATTGTGTTTTCTGCTCTCTAGCTGGCCAGGTATTTTTCTTGAAATCTCTTCCTTCAATCTGCTAGGAAGTGGGAAGTGATGACTGAACACAGCCAAGCCCTGCAGATGTCCCCCTGCTCTCTCCATTGCTTAGCAAATAGCCTGATGATGATCAACTCACTGACACTGAGCTTGGAATGTCAAAAAGCTCTTAGTAACAACCTGCCACTGGCACACGTTGGTGGCTCAGCTTTCCTAATAGCAGCTCTGGCTGATAATTCAGAGGAGAGTGCAGCTGAGTGCTTCCTACATTGCAAAATAGGGGACTAGGATGAATAACTCCTGCAGGGAAAATTGCCAGGGCTTGATTTAGCCCATTTCAGTGTTTTGTTGCTGCTGCTGCCCAGGGCTGTGCCCTCAGGCCTCTTCTCTTGGGGGTGCTCTTCCAGACGCTGTGCCAAAAGGGGCTGCTTGAAGGCAAGTTCTATTTCGAAGAATTTCCTCGTTTGAACACCACTTTCCTCAGTCACTTCCCAAGGCAGCATCTGAACCCAGCCCTGTGTTTGCTGGGTATGGCTATCACACCCCCCTCTTCAGAAAGGATGGCTTTGCAACGTGCTTGTTCAAGTTTTGGTGATTCACTGCCTTGCTGGAGCTTTGAACTCCACCACTGGGTCTCTAAAGGGGGAGGATTTGGGGGAGAGCTTGGTCACTGTTTGCAGCACTCCTGACTAAAGCCTGGGCACACATCACCTCTTCGAGTGCAGCTTCAGCCAGCAGCACCCCTGTCCTGGGACACAGAGGGGTCAGAGAAGCTTTGTGCTTTATCCTTACCCTGCCCAAGGCTGCAAAGAGAGCAGGGGGCTGTGCTAGAGCTGTCCCAGCCCGTGGGGCCATGGCCACAATGCAATGGGGGGGAGGTGAAGAGGAATCATCTTTTTTTAACATTTGCTTCTGTCAAAACCAAAATAGCTGTTTAGATTGATGAAAGGTTCGAAAGGAGGTTGTGGGAGAAGAGGCATCCTTTTGTTATAGAGCTCTTTCCAGGTCAAAAAGACCACCCTGGAGTGTGGAGGACCCTGATTCCTCTGCCCCCTCTGTGTCTCACTGAAGGATGCTGCAGTTGAGCTTCACAGCCTTCAGAAGAAGGACCAACTTGCCCTCAGGGTGGCTTTAACTCTCTGATTCCACAGCCAATTGCTTGCTGTTTCAAACCTTTCAGCACTCCCAGTTTGCCCCTGCTGAGCCCCAGCCATTGCCAGGAGCTGGTGGACACCCTGGACCCAGTCACTGATGAGTTTGTCACCTTCTGTCTCATTTAAACCCACATTTGGGGCTCCTCAATTCTGTACTGCTTGGATGGGCCACTCTTTGATAGTTTGAAATTAAGGTAGTGTCTGGTGCCATCGTGTGTCACAGAGGAGAAGATGTAGAGCTGTCATTTACTTTTTATCTTGGAACAATGTGGTTTTAACTTCCTTAACTGTTGGGGGTGTCACTGGATGCAGCATCAGTGTTAACAAGGTGAGACCACCAGAGGTATTCAGAGGACGGGGCTTGTGCATGAAACCTGCTTTAAGCAGTTGAGAAAAGGAGTTCAAATATGAATTGGTGCAGTGTCAGCAGGTTCAGCAAAGCTTTCTTGCCCCTAAGGCCCAGGCTGCAGGAGGAGCAGGAGGGAGCTGTGCTGCCAAAAGGCCATCGAGCTTTGGCTGAACTCGAGAGGAGCTTTTCACTGCTTGGCTTTGTTATTTCATCAGTTTTACAGACCTGTCCTTGTCAGGGTTGGCTCATCCCTTTCAGGTGAGTGATTTTCCCCTCTGTGCTGCCAGGTTTGGACAGGGCTTGGAGCAACCTGGGCTGGTGGAAGGTGTCCCTGCCCACAGCAGGACCCAAAGCATTCTGTGGTTCTTTGCTCTCCTTGATTACTGTTGGCTGCACACAGCAGGAAGTTCAAAGGAAATTGCTCAGGTAGATGAAGAATTGTTATTTTTAGAAACGTGTGGGTTGTTCCTTTTCTCTCCTTGATGGTGACAATGAACCCCTCTCAAAGGCAGGAACTGCTGGAAACGTTTTGTTGTTCAAAATTCAGCAGCGAAGTAGTTTGTGCATTACCAATTCACAGAGCAAGGACTAAGAGCTCACTGCTAATTACTGATCTCCTTTGTTTATGTATCAAGCTGCCTCTGCTTCACAGGTGTATTGTGCAAAAAAAAAGTGAAGAAGGAGAAAAGAATATTTGTTTTTATAAAAGAAGCCAAAAAATGACACCTCCATCAAGGCACTGTGTACTAACTTCATTTTAATTAGGTGTGTTATTTCTACCTCCTGGTTCCTACTTTATTGTTTCCTTTTCTGGATTCTCCCCCTATTCACTCAAAATGGATGCATTGAATTAACAACCTCATCCCTCCCAGCTTCCTCCTCTCTCCCTTGGGCTTTATTTCATAACCACATCTACAGAGTAAAGAATAAAAATAAGGTGAAATTGAGACTCTTGACCCTGCCAGGAAAGGCTGGACCAGGTTTTGGACTTGAGCGTGTTTTCAACAGGAATAGTTGAGTATAAACTTATTTTTTCATATGGGAATATATTATTTCTGCTTCCAGTTTAAGGCAAAATTTGCAAAGACATAGAACAAGCTAAGTTGGGTGGAGCTGTGTCCCTTGGGAAGGATTAATAGGTGAGAATACTGCAAAAAGACAGTTTATGAGAGGATTGTGTGCTGAGCATCACTAGATGTCACCCTCGACCTGAATTTAGTTTCAGACTCCCTGTCTTGTCAGAAGTTTTAATTTTAAATTGCTTCTGTTCACTATCCCTCCCCCCTTGCACTTAATGCACTGGGGATCTCCCAGTGCATCAATATTTTTCTTGCTTAAAACCAGAATCAAAATGAGGACAAATAGAAATAGATAGAATTTGCACTACCATCAATTTCTGTGCTAGATCACCCCTGGGGGAACAGCAAACCCACTGGGACAGTTTCCTTTTTACATGTTTGGTTGGTGTTCCAGTTTGGTTCAGATCCTGTCACATTATCCATCATGGGAAATGATGAGGGAGTCTATTTCAGCCCCAAATATCTTCTTTGCCTCAAAATACTGGACTTTGTTAGCAAGCAGAGGTGATTTGGAAGGGATTTATCTGATTTAATAATCCCTTTTTGAATTGCTAGGGGTTTCTATTTTTATACTTCTTGCCTTCCTCCTTGAGACAGACTTCAGTGATTTCAACAATGCAAAGGCTTTATTCATCCTGAAAATCTAAATAATCCCTGCCATTTAGCCCCAAATGTGCTCTGTCTCTTGAAAAACAAATGTGATGGAAGAAGTTATGACTCAGAGGTGTGAGAAGGACCAGGCTCATCACTCCTCCCTCATCCCTTGTCCCATTAGTGGCTCCCAGCTCTGTTTTTTGGCATCACTGCCCTCAGAGAAGGCACAGGGCTCATGTGGCAAATTAAAGGTGTCATCCTCCAGGGGTGCCAACCTGGGAGCTTTGAAATAGCAATGCAAATAAAACTACTGTGAGCTTCCTAAGCCATGGAATTTCCATGGCAGGAGGAAGGAGCTCATGGGAGGAAGGAAGGATGGATGAAGCCAGCTAAGGACCATAAAGATTTAATGTAAAGAGCAAGCCTAACCTCCTACAGGTGAGTTACCCCTGCTGGTCCCCTGTGCCCCCAGGAGTGTCTCAGCCTGGTGTCCCCTGTCCCTGTGAGATCCACACTGAGCTGAAGGGATTGTTTTTTGCTTTTGCAGCTCAAGGCACAACCTCCCTTTTGGTCCCTGAGCAGCACATGGAAGTCCTTTCTCGTGCCAGCCCTTAATGTGAGGACATTTATTATCCAATATCTGTCAGTTCCTTGATTAACCTGGTCTGAAAATGATACAATTGCAACGTGCTTCCCTTGGGAGTGGATGCTCTACCCCTGCTGGTCCTTTCAGCCTTTTCTTCTTCCGTTAGGAAAACAAGCTGTTATCTCTTCTGTTACTCATTTGTTTCCCCCCCAGTTCTTTTCTCCTGATTTACCCCCAGTTTGTCTCCTCAGTCCCTTTCTGCTGATCAGCACCCTTGGTGGTGCAAGGTCAACCTCCCTTCATGTGATGTGGTCAGGAGGAGCTCTGCCTTCCTCTCTCTTCCAGCACCATTCCATGGGAAGCAGAAAGAAACCTTTTATAAAACAGGTTTAGGCAGTAATTTTCAGGTGAGACAAGTTTTCAGTGAAAGGCTTTGTTTCTTCAACTCTAAAATACTTTGTGAGAGCATTCCAGCCCTGCTGGAATGTTCATGCTTCAATGAGAGGCAAAAATGTTTATATGAAGTTAATGCTTTATTTATTTATTTAAAGAATCATTCATTCAACTCTCATTTTTTAACCTGAAATAACTTATTTCGTGATGTCCTTTTCTTAGGTATGAAAACATTTAGGAAAATTCTTTAACAAATTGAAAGGCACACAAACATTTTTTTGACTTTTGCCCCTTAAACATGTATTTAGGTTGATTAAAAACATCCTAATCATTACAGTTTTTTTGCTTTAACTTCCACAAAAAGCACAAAACAATGAGTTCACACAGGGTTAGCCACCATATGCCATTGGAAAACTCCCAGGGGGTTTAGCATTTCAGAAAACAGGTAGGGAAGTCCCTAATTTCTGGCCCGTGAAGTCCCTCCCAGGGCTGTGAGATAACACAAAGCAGGAGCTGGCAGAGAAGTTCACCCTTGGTGGATGGAAGGGAGTTGGGATAAAGGTGTTGAGAATCTCTGTTAGTAAATCTGAGACATGTCAGTCTTTTTAGCCTAAAAACCATAAGGCTGAGGGAACTGGGATGGCTGGAGAAGAGAAGCTCTGGGGTGACCTGATTGGGACCTTCCAGTGCCTCAAGGATGGAGAAGGATGGAGAGACGCTATTTCCAAGGGCCTGGAGGGACAGGACAAGGGGAAATGGCTTCAAAGTGACAGAGGAGAGGTTTAGATTAGACATTAGGAAGAAAATCTGCCCTGGCACAGGGTGCCCAGAGAAGCTGTGGCTGCCCCATCCCTGGAAGTGTCCAAGGCCAGGCTGGACGGGGCTT
>JAWWEW010000051.1:12515900-12543780 GCA_035583185.1 Anabacerthia variegaticeps
CCCTGCCCATGGCAAGGGTGGGATGGGATTAGCTTTAAGGTCCCTTCCAACCCAAACCACCCCATGACAGCAGGTCAGGGGGGACACTGGTGGGACTGGGTCCAGCTCAGGGGCTGTGGCTGCTGAGCACGATGGGCTCTTTGCTGCAGCACACAAGTCTGGCATAGATTTGGATTGATTAACTGAGAGGGGAAAAAGGAAATTACACCCCGGCCTTTATTAAAGGAAGGTGTAATTAATGACTTCAGATTAATTGGAAATGTTTGCTCTTAGAGTAGCAATTGAGCTCTGTTCTGATGAAGTGCTTTCCCTCAGAGTTTGGGGGCTGGCAGAACGTGCTGTTCCGCAGGCAGTGGAGGGGGAAGGAGCATCTAACCCCTCTGTAGAACCTTTCTCGAAGAAACCTGTCATTGTCCCTTCTCAAATGTTCTGTGCTGCTACAGTCACATCATAGAAAGGAGTTCCCTGGGATTGTTTAATTTAAAAAGAAATTCATAGTTCCTCAAGGGCTGAGGGCTCTAAGGAGGAATAGGCCAGGACTAGAAATTTGATTCTGAGTGAAATAGTTGCTATTTTATTTTAACCAAATGACTTAAGATAGCTGTCAAAATAACATATTTCCCATGATTTTTTTTTTCCAGTTTAGTGAAAAATTTCCATCCTCTTGTGCTGGATATTGAATAGTCAGAATTGAGAGCATTGAAAGACAATCTTTTATTAAATATTTCTACCAAAGATCTGGGCTCAGTCAGGCCCTGTTACATTATTGGCCTATGTTAAGTTAACATTCTATCAAAGAGCAGGACTCTCTTTTAAATAGTTCAAAGGATTAAAACCTGTTTATATTAGCATATCTTGACCTTTCATTTGATTTCTATTGCTTTGAGCAATCTGAGGTAATGCATTCCTAATCCTTTCTTTCCCACCTATTTGCTCTTGGGGTCTCTCTTGGGTCCATCAGTGCTCAGTGAGTTTGAGTTTAAAGGAGCTCTGAGGGCCCTTTCAGCTCTGGCTGGGATGTTGAGGACCTGCTACGAGGTGGATGTGCTGGCCAGCTCTGCACCATGATGTTCTCCTCAGCCTGTCTCTGCCTTCCAACCTCAATCTTCTGGCAGGTGAATCCATCCAGCTCCTCCCTGAGGGCTCCATAACTGCATCAGCTGAAAGAGCAGGGGGATTTGTCCCCGTGGGAGTGCTGGGCTGAGCCAGGGACCACCCTCAGCCCAGGCTGCTCCACTGGCACCTCTTCTGCACTGAACTTCTCAACTTCCCGTGGTTCTATTAAAAACCTGCCTCTAGACCTGCAGAGGGGAGAGACCAGTCATCACACCCAAGTGTTTCAGTTCCTCTCACTTCTTAAAAACTGTGCTTTGCAGGAGATACTTCACAGCTTTTGATTTTTCCCTTTTGCCTCTGTTTGGAGGAGGAGAAACTTCAAAATCTGAAGAGACCACCTTCCAGCCGTGTCTATTCAGAACATTTTACCTCCAAATTGATTTCACTGTGGTTTTGTGATGTAATAGAAGTCACCAAGAGAGCAGTGGGGAAACTCAGGTGTGTTTTCCCTGTAGCTGCTGAACAATTTTTGTCATAGCCAGGGTGAGATTTCAGGAATGTCTTACTGCTAACTCCCTCTTCTAATCATTAGACTCTGTGCTCCAGTACAGATAGCAAAGGCAAAGTTTTAAATGCTCTTTATCTTTACAGGAAACCTGTACATTAAGCTGCAGGTGCCTCTGTGCGTTCATCCAACATGCACATATTCATGCTGGAGTTTGAAGACACATTAAAGATTGTTGCTGTGCATAAAAACACTGCTGGGAAAACTGAGCACTCTATTTGTAGTTCCTCAGACAAACTCCATTGCATTTAGCATGAAATTTGTTTGGGTAACTAACATGTTGGGCATTCAAATAGACCCAATGTACAGTAATAAATCATAATTTCAATATTCATGGCTTGGTGATTTCAGGAAGTCATCAGAATATAAATATCAGTTCAGGAAAAGCAAACAAATAACTTGTACTTTTTTTTGTCTTTTCACAGAGCTGCCATACGGAAGCAAAGCATCATTATTGTTTCTTTCAGTTCTCAGCATAAAAGGAAGTAACATTTAGTAAAAGCCATTGGCTGCAAGATTTCATAAGAGAGAGAAGCAGAGAGGGAGAAGGAGCAGCGTGCTATGGAAAAGCAGGTGTGATTCATGAATAAACTGTACTTCGCAGCCCTGTAGGATACTGATGAAACAAGTAGAATTTTCACAGACATGGATAATGCAAGAACACCAGACACTTTTTCACAGGTAAAGGCAGAAACTGTTACGGCTTGTATGAAAGTGCTATTTGTTGTGCGTAACTGGAGGAGGCATTTCAGAACCTGAGAATGACTTTGTGCTTTATTGGCAAGGAATTTGCAGTAGATTGTTTGCTGTAATTGATTATTATGTGATGTGAGCTCAGACTGGTCGAATGTATCAGAAAGTGTGTGCAGGAGATGTGTATGAGACAACATTTTTCTGTGCTTTATTCTTAAGAAAGTTGAAACGTGTGAAGTTTTCCTGATACAAAGAGAGGGACAAAGATAAAATCAGTCTTTCTGTTGCCAGGCTAGAGAGGATTTATTAATACTCTCTATTATCTGTGCTAAAAATTTCCATAAGGTAATTGGAGGGGAGAAAAAAGCGGTTTATATTACAGGCAAAGCAGTCTTTTGATAATCATACTGGAATCTGAAGTGGTTGATATGCCAGAATTGAATATCCATCAGCTTGCAGCAGTACTGGATTTGTCTCAGTGCCTGCCAGACACACAGTCTTGTAGCACTTGGCTTCTTTCAATACTTGGGTGTTTTGGAAGTCTCTTATCTGCCAATTGAGCGGTGGAAAACTCCTCTCTAACTGAGACAGCTGCTGGGGTGTATTGGCAGAGGCTCCCTGAGGTGTGACCTGGAGCGAAGAGCAATTTGGAAGGAAGAGGGATGATTGTGTTGCTGGTGGGCTGAGAAGGTGATGGAGGCTCTGAGTTACCCTGGGCAGCTGCCAGGGTGGGGCTGGGGAACATCCAGCCCTGATTGCACGATTGTCCTTCTTCCCTGAGCATGAGACATCCACGGGGCAGGTTTCCTAGGCAAGGCTCTGGACAAACCCAGAGCAGCTGAGGGGAGAAACCTCTTCATTGCTCTTTGGTTTGTCAAAGAGGACAAAGGGACAGGTTGTCTCTGGGTACCTCCACACAACACCCACCTCCCTGGCCTTGGGAGGCTTCTGTGCGAGACCAAGTCCTGACACACACTCATTGCTGCACCTCGAGCCCTCTAAAATTGCAGGTCCCATCTGGCTCTGCTCAGAGGAACGAGATGCTGGGACCCATTTGGAGAAGCTGTGGGTGACAGAGGGGTTGGAAAGGCACCAATCCAGCCTGGGAGTGTTTTCCCTTTCTCTGCTGTCTGCAGACATGTCTGTGTGTTTATTGCTTGGCACCAGCACACAGGCACGAGTGGCAGCTGGTGAATCATTGCTCTTATTTCTTACCTCAGGTACTGCTGGGGTGGTCGAGAGGGCAGCACAGATGTGGAAATAACCAAATGTTTGCTACCAAAAGGGCTTTCATGAATGAGAGGCTGAAAACAGGAAACCACAACCAGGTGGTGCCACTTCTTGCTCTCCTCCTCTCCCCAGTGCCTGCAGTAAAGCCCAGGCACAAAGCTCAGGTTGTACCATCACCAAAATATTGCAAAGTTAAACTGGGCCTGAGAAAAATGCATGTTTTAAACTTTTAGTGGGCTCCTTTTAAAACTTGACTGTATGTCTGCCTGAGGTTTTTCATGTGAATCTTCTGAGAGCTGGGAAGATCAAGGTGCAAGGTGGAATGGCTGGCAGACCTTTTGCTTTCCACCTGCCTTACTTTAATCGACTATTTGAAAGGACTTTTTCCCCATGGCTTTCCCCTACAATTTTCATTAGACTTTTTGTTAAAGGCCATCTCTCTTAGGTGATGGATTTTTTTTCTCCCATTTTTTTTTCTTTTTATCTCCCTGATCTTTTCCAAGGTACTTTAAAGCAGATTTTCCACTGTATACTTACCAAGGGATCAATACCATTTAAATAAGGCCAAATGATCCCATATCTTCTGAGTTGTATATTCATGAACAGCCTTGTGGGAGCAGCTCTTGTACCCTCTGAGATGGGCTGTTCTTGGCAGACTACAAATCAGAAATGATGCTCTGCTGATCTCTTGGGGCTTCTGATGCCCTGGCTGTCCAGAACAATCTGCTCCTTGCAGTTAACATCAAACAGCAGCCAGTGCAGGGGACTCGAGACAGCTCAGCTCCCTTGGCCCTGAGCTGTTTGAGCCTGGGCGTCTGTGGGTTCTGCAGGGAGAAGGGGGTGACAAATGCTCTGCCAGTGCATGGAACTCTTGGGCTGTACCTGTACTTAAAGCCAGGAGCACTTGTAGGCAGGCTAAAGCATCAGTGTGGAACCAGTGTGTGTGGGAAATAAAGCTCACCTTTCCTTGATCCATCTGCAAACACCTCAAAGGCTGGCAGAGGGTTTCTTGGGGAACACAGAATCAAAAGACCCAGGGAGGCTGCTCTGAGGTTTCAGGTTTGCTGCTTAGCAGGAGTGACCCATTAAATCAAGGGTAAGAAATGCTTGTGGGACAGGGATGAAGCACATCCTGAGTTTGTCGTCCCCATCACCCAGGCAAAGGTGAAGTCCCTCAGTTTTATTTCCTGCTCCTGAGCCTTTTGGAGCATCATCTGTCTTGTTTCATCCTCAGTATTGTCCAGGTTCCTGAAACTGGGAGTACAATGAATATTGCCAACCTTTTTCTGAACTGAAAGTATTTCCTGAGATTAAGAAAGGACCTTAAAACTCACCTTAAATAGAAGTCCAGAGAACTGATCCTGAGGGATCTAACCCTGTTTGGAAAATGTAGTGTCCTCTTATAGGCAAGCATTCAGGACACAACAGAAACATTTATACAGACAAGGATCATACTTTGCTAAATCTGCTGGAATTTAGGAGGAGACTGATAAGGAGAAATACCCCCTTTTAACCTAAATATTTTGCTAGGATGATTTATTAACAAACCAGAATCCTGGGGAAAAGGCTAAGTTAGGTCAGAAATGATACATGAGCAGGTGGATGCTCACTGGGGATTTTCCACGAGCTCTGTCGTGTTTTCATTAGAACCTAATGAAAGGTTTGTTCATTAAATGTTCCATCTAATTAATGTAAAATTCATGAGGACCCTGGATCCTCAGCTAAACGTGCATGAAATCAGTGTTGCATTCTCTGTGCTGCACTCCATAGTTCTTGCTTAGCAGGTGTTAACTAATATGATCTAATAAACCTGGGGTATAATGAAATGAGTCTTGTTCCCCATTTAATCATTTGAGCAGCCTGGGTCTTGCTTGATATGAATCTTCCTTTTACAAGATACTAGAGGAGATTGTAAGCCCGTGAGCAGAAAGATGCATGTTTTTCTCCAAAATGATTAGATGGTGCTGTTAAATAGTCCAAGATTAATTTGCCTATCACGCTAATAAGCAAATATGATAATCCTCAGTAGTTCTTATCACCCTGGATAATTTTAATTGCTGTAGCTAAAGGCATAGAATATTATTACAGAGTTCTGCCCAGAAGCTCCTGAGATCTCTGTAATGCAACATGGAGCCACTATTGGACCTTTTCTTCTTGGATTGAGCCCCCTTGGAGCCCTGACCCCAGAAGGGCCAAAAGGGAGATGCTGTGGAGTACAGAGGGTGAGGAACAGGCTCTGCCAGCCCAGCCTTCCCTGCTGGGCCCTGCCCAGCCAGGAGCTGCTGTGTCTTTTCTCCTTGCAAGGAGCACATGAGGATGCTCTACACTGTTCATGCTTAATAAGGACAAGTGTAAGGAATGCTTAACAGCGAAAAGCTCCACCAGACCTGAATAAAAATCACTCCTCATTTGTACAGGGAGCAGGATTTCTGCCTGACTTGGTTTTGTTGTGGCAGGAAATGCTAGAGCTGGTGCAGATTAGCTGTGATCCCCTAAGCAGAGCTGAGATGGTCTCAGGGAGCTGTGCCAGAGTTTGCAGTGATGGGGATCACGTGCAGGGCTGACTGACAGACAGCCAGGGCTCCTGCTCTCCCTCTCCATGGGTGCAGAGCTCACATTCCAGGAGCAGTTTTGCATTAGGCTGCTGTCATTTTGTGATGATTTGGGAAGGAGGGTCCACAGAATAAGAATAAGCTGAGTAAAAGCCACTTAACTCCGTTTCCTCTGCAGGCAGTGAAGGGAAAGAGTTGTCAGATAAGAAGGCAGGTTGAATTGCCCCCTGGAGAAGGCCAGGTATCTCAGGTGAGTGCCCAGCAGTCACAGCCATCCTGTGGCCCCCTGGGGGTGTGAACCAGGAGTCACAAAGAACAGGCAGAAGGGACACACGGGCTGGCTTATCCTTCAGCAGTTACCCATGTCCTGTGTGCCTTCCACTGGCTCCCTCAATCAGCTGTGAATGGCTCAGATGATGTGGCTTTAACCCTTTTTTCCTGATTTAGGCTCGGGAAGGTCAGGGGACCTTTCTGGAGTCGTGACACTGATATTTCCACCATGCCAATCCTTCCAGGGGGTGCCCTGGGGGGCTCCTGTGAGGCTATGCTGGGGAAATGGGGAGGGCAGGGAGCCCTGGATGGGCTCATGTGCAGTGCTGTGCTGGCAGCTCCCCAAGAACAAGCCAGAAATCTGTCTCACCACTGAACACAACTTTATACCATGTCTAGGGCAAAAATACAAAAACCTCAGCTCTCATTCCAGAGAATGACTGGAGCCCCACACTCTTCCTTCAATTGTGAGCCTTGGTTTTTCTTTCGAATCACTTGCGTGGCTGTGCTGAATTTTTGGGTGGGTGATGAAAATTTAATCTGTCTTAAACAAGCTGCTCTAACCTGGTAGGTGAATGGATGCATTATTAACACAATCTCATGTATTTCCTTAATGGGCCTGCTTTATAATAGAAACATTGCATTTTTGTTCTGAGTTTGGTGATCCAGCCTTGTATAAAAGCATTCTGTTTGAGTGCCCCAGTCACATTCTATTAGGCAACACAGCACAGACTGACTTAGTGGCATTTCGGTGGGTTAATATGACAATATTTTTTTCTTTCTAAGAAAAAACATGACCAAAACAAACACAGGAACGAACACCACAAAAATTGTGTCATGCTGAGAGAAAAACCCTGCAGATACAAAACGATAAAGGTCAGGATCTGTTGCTTAAGTCTTGTTTGCAAGTGGAAATACCACGTGTGGCTGTCAAAAACCTAAGAGAGCCAGACAGGCTTCTGACAAATACTTTTGACGGTTCTCATAAGCTGAAAAGTGCCTTTCTTGCCTTTCTGGTCTTTTGAAATGTTTCTCTCCTCATTCCAGATGTGCAGAGAAAGAGAGTTAACAGAGGCAGTAAAAGCAGAGGGTGCTGTCAAAAGTAACCTGCTTTTTTGTGCTCTTGGGGAATGGGCTCTGTCAGTGGTGTGAGTTCCTAACGCACCTCCCTGACTTTGAAATACACAGAATTATTTGTTTCTCCTTTGTAAACATTCTCTTCATACATTATTAAGCAAATGAAGAGACTTTCTCTGTTGTTTTCATGCCTTGGGCAGAGTTTTGTTCTAGTCTAAAGGAGACTTTGGTGAAGGTAAGGAGAATGAAGAGTTGAGTACCTCACAGAGCCAAACGTTCCTTCCTTTCTGCAATGTTTTGAAAGAGAAAATATATTAAAACTGAAATTTGAAAAAACTGTCACCCTGCTGCAAAAAATCTTTGAATCCTTCTCCATGCAAAAAGGCCTAACCGGCAACAACACTGTGCAACCTCCTCTCAGGAGCTGCTATCCTGAATAAATAGGATCTTGCACTTCAAAGCTGGCAGAGCTCAGCCTTATGGAAACTATATTTTTCAATTCAGATATACCCATATTCTTGTTTACTCGCCCAGAGCCTGTTCGGTGGGGAATTATCTTGTTAAGATCTAATCCTATACAGTGCAGGGGAGGTTGTAAATATATGGCCATTTAAAATTCAAATCCTGAGCGTGGAGGTCATTGTAGGAACCTCAGCAAGAGAGAATGAATTATCAGGCTGCTTTCATTCTCTGCTCACATTACTGTTTGCAGCTGGGAGCTCTGCCATAAGTTACCTTTATATTAGCATTGAAAATTCCAAGGCTTTAAAAACAAAATATTTCCTTTACTCCCTGTTTTATTTGTGGGCTGTAAAAACCAGGTGCCTGTTGATCAGGAGCTGGTTGAAATGTTAGAAATTTGGTAGGCTGAAGTGTGTGTGGTGGAGTGTGGCTTGGGAAAAGGGAGAACCTGTGGATCTACTGGTCCCTGACCTCAGTGGTGTCACTGGTTGTTTTTATGTGGCCCAGCAGATTTGTGTTAGGTCACCGTGGGGCTTGGATGGGTGGAGGTGTTCAAGAAAACACATCCCTGGAGGTGTTCTATGAAAACACATCCCTGGAGGTGTCCAAGGAATGACTGGATGCTCCTTGCACAGAGACTCAGTGCTGTGGTCTGGTTGACAGGGTGGGGATTGGTCACAGGTTGGAATTGCTGGTCTTGGAGGGCTTTTCCAGCCTTGGTGATCCCGAGAGGCTCTCGTGCTGCTGGGCTCTTCAGCAGGGGAGCTGCTCTGTCTGTGGAGAGTTGTAGGCAAAGCAAGGGCAGATCCCCTGGCAGCTCCAGCTCCTTCCCAACCCTCCTGCCCCTTCCCCTTGCTCCTGCGCAGCCCCGGTGAGCTCTTTGCTGGGATGTCCACCTGGAAGAGTTTGAACAGGATGATTTGGAAGAAAGACTTCACTGCAGTACCTCCTCTGCTGGTGCTGAAGTCGCTCTCCAGGGGAAGGGAACACTGGATGCTGTAGCTAATTGAGCAGTGGAGCTGCTGCATAAAACATCACAAGTTCCTGAGCTCTGGTGGTAAAACCCACACACTCCTTCCCAATTCCCACTTCTGCTGCTGTTGAGGAATTGGATGTCACACCCGGGAGCTCTTTGGTCTGTCTCAAAGGACAGTTGTTTATTCCTGCTACAAACTCTGTGCAAGAGCTTTACCAGTGGTGTAACAGCTGTACTTCTGCATCCCTGGTGGCTCCTCTTGCCTCTCCTCTTTGCTTGATTCCCGTTTGCCATTGCAATGCCCACCTGGTTCACTGAAGAGTGACAGAAATTTGTGTGAGAGCTTTTTGGCAGCGCATGAAGCTGTTTTGGTGCAAGAAAAGGGAAGTGTAACAGCAGCCTGCTAACTGGTTCACTGAGTTCCTGTGACAGCTGCACCTCCTGCTACCCACAGCAATTCACCCCCTTTTCACCCCCAACATTTCAAGTGCTCCTGAGTTTTCTTTCCTGTTGTCTTCTATGCAGGGCTTCACACTGGGGGTGAGACACAGGCAAGCATGCAAAATTGATGTGTTCGCTTCTTGCAGATTTTCTGACTACAAAAGATTTCCTTCTGGCAGTTTTGTCTCCAGATGTTACCAGCCCATCCCCGAAAATGGTAACAACCCCTGTATGTTTGATATCTTGTGGACTTTCCCCAGGGTTTCAAAGGGAGATTATATTTCCTGGGCAGATTGTCGATAGAACATAAAATATGAATGAAATTGTAATTTTATGGCAGGCACTGGAGCTGTAACTGTCATGAGCCCCCTGTAGCCTCCACAGCCATGTGAAAAAAGTCTCTAAAAACATGTCATTGACTTTTTTTTCCCCAGTTAAGCCAGGAAAAGATCCTCAAAATTATGAACATGGTGAAAAATAAAGAAGTGAGCATCGAGGGGGCTTTGCATTTGGCACAGAAAGAGGTGTATGCTGAAAAGGTAAGGTCACTCCTCTGGTTTTTTGTGAGATATTCAAAGTATGAGAACCGGGAGCCTGTCTGTATTGCTTTCAAAGATACAATCCCACCCTGAGCAAACACAGGCACTCAAGTTTCCAACCAAATAGGGCAGGTACTAATGGCTGATGATATCTCTATTTTGTGTAGATGCTGCAACAGGGGCAGGGACACTTTTTATTAGATGAGGTTGCTCCAAGCACTGTCCAAGTTGGCCTTGGACGCTTCCAGGGCTGGGACAGCCACAGCTTCTCTTCAGTGATTCACCACCCTCACAGTAATTAATTTCGTCCTAATATCCCATCTAAGCCTGCTCTCTGTCAGTCTGAAGCCATTCCCCCTTGTCCTGTCACTGCAGGCCCTTGGAAACAGTCTCTCTCATCTCTTCTGGCATGGTTAACAAAAGCCAGGAGGATTCCTTGGGGAATTCTGCAAAGCCTCCAGTGCTGTTTGAACACTGTCCAGCGAGGGAGATTCCACCTGAGAACATCAGCCCAGTGCTGGATGTGTTGCTGAGTTCAGTTCTGTTTTTCAGGATTCCCAGGACTTGTTAACTGGATCACAATTTAACTTCATTATCTACAAATACAAGCACTATCGGTGGCAGAAGCGGATTTTGCAGGTAACTATAAAAATTCTCCCTTTTTGGGGCAATGTATGGAAACACATTCTGCTCAGGTCGCTGTATAATTTTAGGAGACAGCTTAAAGAGACCTTATGTTTCAGCAGCCCATGGGGGAAGGACAAGGCAGTGAAAAAACTTGAACACCAGGAGGTTTCTGGGGGTGATATCTGCTGTTCCCTGGGGAGGGGACCTGATGAGCAAAGGGGTTATTTCACCCCAGCAAACCATGATTTGTCCCCAGGATGGAGGATGATAAGGGGCTCTGCCTGGGAGCTGTTCTTATGACCTACCAACAGTAAATGCACACAAGTGATGTAAACACACCTAAATATCAGGACATCACGTTCACTGCACTCTCTAAAACCTTGGGAAGGAATGGTCCTGGGATACTCTGAAGATGCACTTTGTCTCTGCTTGCTCTTTCCTTTGAATCCTTTTTTTTTTGACATTTTGAGCCCTTAAGGCTTTATTGACGTGTGTGATATTAAAGCAAACTTGTGTCAACAGCACCTGATTATGATTTGATGCCATGAAGTCAGGAATGTTTCCAGGAGCTTGGTTTTCACTGCTTTTTCTGTAGTTTTGACAAAATTTGATAATGAGCAAGTCCAAGTCATACATGCTAGAGGGTGGTTTTTTATTTACTGCATCTGAACTGTAGAAAGTATAATCTCCTTATTTCCCTCAACATCTACTGTGTTTTGGAATGAAAAGATTATTTTTTTAGACATAAAACTGATGGAAAAACGGAATGAGTTGTAGTAGATGTAGAATTTATCAGTTTGGGAATCTGGAGTCATTTAATTTCAGTTTTCTAGTTACCAGCAGCCCCCAAAAGGCAGAGATAATAATGGGAATGGTTCTGCTTTGGAGCTTTGCAGCTCTGAACAGAAGGGAGGGAAAGGCCAGAGTGTTGGCATTTGGTCTGCACATACAAGTTTTTAACCCTCCAAATTTAGATTGTGCAGTGGAAGAAGAATAGTCTCATTTTGAAGCAAACAATTTTTAATTGTTACAGCCATGAAACTGCACTAAAGTAACTTTATTGGCTATTATTGCTCCCTTCATCCACATGTACACGTGTGTGTATAAATAGAGAGAAAGGGATTTTTTTACCTGGGCAGATTGTAATAGAGCAAAAGGGAAATGATTTTAAACTAAAAGAGGAATTTCTTTACTCAGAGGTGGGCAAACCCTGGCACAGGGTGGGCAGAGAAGCTGTGGCTGACCCAGCCCTGGGAGTGTCCAAGGCCAGGTTGGGTGAGCCTTGGAGCAGCCTGGGCTGGTGGAAGGTGTCCCTGCCATGGCATTTGGGACAAGATGATCTTGAAGGTCCTTTCCCACCCAAACCATTCTGGAATTCTGTGAGAAACATACAGAGGAAACCCCCCTGTGCTTAGGTGAGACCTAAACCAAACTCCAGGAATATTTATAAGAGAAAGTAGTCCCTCAACAGTCTCCTCTTTTCCCAACACAGCAGCTGCTGCTCTGACCACCTTCCCTGCATTTGAGCACTGGGGCAGGGGCTGAAGGAGTGACTGAATCTCTCTGAGATGGCCCTGCCATCAGTTTGTGCTCCCACTGCTGCTGCACTGGGTTGTGTGAGATGAGGGGAATTTAAAAAGAAGTAATATTTCAGAGTGATAAAGTGATGCATGTTCGTCAAAAAAGACAGGGAAACACAGCTCCAATGAATATCTGTTTGTTGTGTAGCTAAAACAAATATTGTACAGTATTTTGATGATGGAATGTCATTTTTTTACCCTCTTTAACCCAAGCTGGTCCTTTGTGTAAAAGCCTTTGCATGGTGATGTTGGGATGCTGTCTTTGCCTTTCAATGATGAGAAGCAATGGAGTCAAGTAATGAAGGATTTTCTATTCCAGATTGATTTCAACACAAGGACCATTTTTAACATTGAGAAAGGAATTATTAAGAAACAGTTCCCCTTCTCTCAAGTCAAAGCCTGTGAAGACACTGAAAGGAGGCGCTTCAGCATCGTGTTTCATGGGAGACAGGATTATGAGCTGGAAGCTGTGTCTCTGGATGATAAAAGGAAGGTAAGTTTTTACAATGCCAAAGCCACACTGCTCTAAATAGCAGCTGATGTGCTGGGGGGACCCAGCAGGGCCCAGTTGTCTTTATGCTGTGCATGGTGCAAGTCAAACAGGAGGAATGTCTTTATTCCGAGTGTGTTCGTGCACACAACAAAGGGAAGGGGAGTTCAAGAGAAACTTTGGTTTGAGTGTTCTGGCACAGTTCACAAGCACTGGAGATGCAAAGTCAGCCCAAGACAGGACATGAAAGTGGATGCAACCACACCTTGAATTCCCTTCTGAGAGCATATGGAAACAAGCAAAAAACTCAGCTGAATCTTAATGGAAACTTTCTAAGCACTTTTTATTTCACCCATTTGGCTGTGGTTTAGAGTGTTGTGTGTCACCTTTGTACTTGAAAAATCCAACTGTTGATGTCTTATTCAAGAGAACTAACGTGGAAAATATTCTCTCTCTGCTGCCACTTCTTATCCAGATAATATACCTTCTGAGCAGAGTTTTACAGAGCAATTCAGGCAAGAGACCAGTGGAGTCCTGCTCGGGGAGACCTGCAGAGTGTGATGTGATACACGAAGGGCTGCTGGACTTGCAGCAAAACACTTTTGCAGCCACTGAATGGGTGAAGTATGAACTCTGGGCTGTGGCTTTTGTTAACATTTCTGATAACTGCATTGAGGTTTGAATTTGCTGAGAATAAGTTATTGATCTAATTGCTTTTAGAAGTTAAAGGGTAGATGGCAATTGTGCATGAGACAGAAACCTTAACTTCGAGTGCAGTTGTGGTACCCAACAAAGCAAAGTTCTGGTGTGTGCCAGAGCCTGCTGGGTGCAATAGTGACACAAATATGGCATGATGATGGTGCTCAGAGGGATTTTAGTGGTGGGCTTGTCTTTGGTGGCCTGATGGGGTGGTGGTTTGGGAAGCAGGGACCATTATTCATGGTCTGTCACCACCATTTCAGCCCCTAAACCATCACAGAAGCAGCCCTGGTGGTTTGACAGGGTTTGCTCCCCGTTCCGCAGACAAACCCCCTTCCCTGAGCCAGCTCCTAAAATACCTGGGCATTGCTTATGCTATCAGAGGAGAGGGAGAGAGGGGGGTAAAATCTGTCTAGCAAAAGCTAATAAACAAACCTTAACATTGTAATTATCTGCACAGGGCAATTATCTCAACACACTTCACATAAAATGATTTTAATTGTTTTTAAAAGGCTACCACTGTATGTCTTGTAAACACCATCCTCAAGCACGCCCAGGATTCGTTACCTTGCAACATTTAACAAGTTTGTTAACAAACAAACATTGATTTTTATTTATCTTGTGAAGCAAAGCCCTTGTTGTTTTCTTCTTGATATTAATCCTCTCTTTTTCCTTTTTCTTTCTTTTTATTTTTTTTGGCAAAGTAAATAATGGTGGAAGCATCTGAAGATCCGATTAAACTATAAGTCCCTGCCTTAAAGAAAGGAGAGATCAATATAACTGCCAGCTCCATTAAACAATTCTTATCACTTTGACTGTTTATGTGGGAATAGATGCAGTTTATATTTTATGTTTAATTCTTCTGGAGCAGCTAAACTTATTTAAATTCCTCATAGAACACCTTAATCAACTGGCCACACCTTGAAGAGAGAGCGCAGGAAAAGGGAGGTTTGATAGAACTGTCAGAATGATAAAGAAAGGCAGAAATCCTCAAGAAAAATGGGACCACAAAGCCTTAAATAAGAATAAACCCCCCACACAGCAAAGCCCCTCCTGCTGTTAGGTGGAGGACCTTTGTTATGAGCAGCAGAGCAGAATCCCAGAGGGGAGACTGAAGCAGAAGATTCTGCTGGAATAGGAGCTGTGCATGTTCAGGCAATTTTTTTCCCTGTGATTAAAATGTCATTTAAATAGTTTTTATCTAAATTTTGGCACAGTCATTTCTGATGGAAGCCCTTGAGCCTTTCCTTCCAAATGAGTAATTCCTTCCCATGGAGTAACAGGATTTCCAGGAGGGAGGGATATTGGGCTCTATGGCTGGGGACAAATCTTGGTGACTTGTTTATAGCTTGGTGGCTGTAAAGTGAAACCTGGGAGACACAAACTCTGCAGCCTCATTATAGTATGCACTGCTCACTCAGAGTGGATTCCTTTAAAAGCTCATAGGCCAAAAGATCCACCTTCCCAAACAAACAGGAACTGGTGGAGTGGGAGGGGCAGAGTGTGGCTAAAATATTCACAGGATTTGGGTAATTTTCATTGATGGCCAGGTCTTTGTTTTAACTCTCCTTGGGCATGGCAGGCTGTTCAGGTTTTATGTCACAGTTTACTTCTGTGTCAGATGAGAGTAAGAAGCCTTCAAATAATAAGAATATGCCATAGGTTTCATGCTTTAGTATTAATACTTGTTTCCTGTTCCATAGAAGATGCTGTAAAAATGTGGAGATTTATTGACATTAGAAAGTGCTTTAATAAAGGCAAGGCTTGTGTAAATAAGTAGTCAATGAAGAATGAGCTGTATCTCCATTCTTTGTCCCTCAGGTACTTGGTGCAACTACGTGAGGGAGAGCTGACTTTGTATTACATAGGACTGGGAGGAAAGAACGGGGCTGCAGATTCTGGGACAAGCACAATTCACCTGTCAGGGGGTGATGTGAGTGTCAGCAAGGAGAATGGATGCAGCACCTTCTCAGTTCAGACCAAAGATCACAATTATTTGTAAGTATCGTTGGTAATTATTGTTAAAGCAGAAGTACTGAAAACAGGGTCAAGCAACAGAGGGGTCTCAATGTCCCCAAATAAAATAATAACACTGGAGAAATGAGGCGACCAGAATTACCCAGCTCTCACCTCCCATTGCTCTGATGGGATGTGATGAGGATTTTGAGGAGGAATCAAAAGTACCACGTGGTGGAACTGAGAAGATAAACTGAAACACTGCCCAGAACAGCTTGTCTGGTTGTGTCAGGAGCCAGGGAAGGGATGCACATTCAGCTTGGTAGGACACACGTGTGAGCAGGTTCTGCCTGTGCAACAAGCACAGCGGGGTGTAGCACGTTGGTCACCTTTTCCTAAGGGGGAGAAGAGGAATTATGAGGTTAATGGCACCACAAAGTCAATAGATGGCAAAACTTCCCCTCTCTAACCTTACACAAGTAAGCAATTAGCTCTGAGAAGCTCAGTCAGCAGCACTGGGCTCCTTTGCCAGGTCAAGCTGCTGAGCATCATTCTGCTTTAGTCAGAAATATCTGTGGCTGTGTGAACATGTTACTGACCCTTCCTTGGGTTCTCACATTTCAGGTTTCGAATCCCCTTTACTGTCCAAAACAACCGGCCAGAGGAGGTGGGGAAGCTCCAGAAGGAGTGGGTGTCTCTCCTAGAGAGGTACTGCCAGCTGTGCCAGGGGCCCTCCCTGCCCCAGGAGGGATCCCAAGGATGCAGCTCCCCCGAAGCTGAGTATGAGGAATTTATTTTACCTGTGAATGAACAGAGGGAGAAGAATCTCCCCTTTGGTGAGAGTTCTGCAAGGACCAGTGGGAACAAGTGTCCAAGCCCCCAGCCCAAGCCTGCAGAGGGGGAAGCTGCCCCAGCATCACCATCTCTTCCCCTTCCCACAAGCAGGGCAGAGGCACCCCCAGCCCCTCCTGCCCTCCCACAGCCCTGCAGCCTCTCTCCATCTGCAAAGAGAACCAAAGCCTTTCACTGGGATCTTGTTCCTTCTGATAAGGTGAGGATGAGACTGATGGTGAAGAAAAAAATAATTGTATGCATTGTATTATGTTACATATAGAGTTATAAAAGTACAGCTGTGCCACAAAATGACCTGGCTGCCCTTCTCTGGGTTTGGATGGAACAAAGTGCCTCTGTTCTGCTGGCTTTTTGTTTACCCTCTGTCTCTCCTATATTTTTAGATTCAGAAATCTGTCTGGGGATCATGTGACCCATGCAAGAAAAAGATAGATGTCTCCAGACTCTGTGAACAGTTCCAGATCCAGGACACAGCAGCGTTTTTGGGCAGTGACCCTTCAGTGAATCAGCACATCATGTTAGACCAAAAAGTTGCACACAACTTCAGTAAGTGTTAAGAACAAGTGTGTCCCCCTCCCTAAGCTGGGCTGAGCACTGCAAGCAGTGGCTCTTTGTGGTTCCTGCCATTCAACAGGCGATGAGACAAACTTGTGTCTACATCCTGGTTTAATTCAATGCCCTTCTCCTAATCCATAGACACAGACCTCATGGCTCAGTTGCTCCACATGTGGTCCTTCATGGTGCAGAGGTGAAGCCCAAAGCTGCTTCTCTTCTTGTACAGACTTGTGGGTGTGAGGTTGTCTTAGGGCAGCCGTGTGACATCAGGTGTGACACCTGAGGAATCAGTGACAGACCCACTTGGAAGGCTTTGCAAACCCTGTGGGTTGCTCAGGGGAAGCAAAGCAAGAGGAGCAGGCTGGGAGCCAGAACTCTGAGTGCAGTGCTCAGTCTCTGTCTCCTTCTTTTCTCTCCAGAAGAAATTGCTGTAGGTGTAGAGGGGCTGCTGGAAGAGCCTTTGGGGCAGCTCCAAGCCAGGTCACAGGAATGCTTGGCCTTTCTCTGCCTGAAGGTCCAGGCTGAGAATGACTTGAAGCATCATGAGCAGCACCCTTTGCTCTCATATCCCAGGGAGGATCCTACCAAAGGACTAGAACATCTTTCACAGCTAACAAAGGACTTCAACACATCCTTCTGCCCTTCCTAATAAAGGATGTAAAGGTCTTTCAATCCTTTTGATGAGAAATGGCAGATATTAAAGGAGAAGAGGAATTGTTCTTCTCTGATTTCTGTTCAGAGATGGCTTCCCAAAAAAGTTCTATAACCCAGTGATGTTTTGAGAACTGTTACATGTGTAAAGAATTTTGGGCAGTTAATATTGAAGTTTTAATGATTTCTTCTCTATGAATGCTAATAAGAAAGAATGTACTTTGGACATTGTGTAGAGTTTTAATTGGGAACTGTAAATGGGGAAAACTTGGAGTTATTGCAGCCCTTGACTAACAATCTGAAGGGTTAAAAGGAAGAGAGTGATACGAAAGTGCTGGTGCAGATAAAAGGATCTTGTAATAGCACTTTTATCTACTAAATTATTACAGTTTCTCTGAGGACATTTCTTTCTTCTGGTTTGCAAATAGCACCATTCCTCCTTTTGATCCCGTTCCTCTTACAACTTTTTTTTCATTGGGACGTTCTACATCCCTTTCTTAATCTCATCCTTAAAGTTCCATCAGTGAGATTTTTGGCACACACTTATTATAACGGACATTACTTAGATCAAAAGTTAATTTGAGCCTGAGAGTTCTCATTAATCTTTCTGCAAGTGCTGCAAGCTGCACTTCTTAAATTAATGAACAAAAAGATGAAGCTCCAAAATGCCAGTAGGTTAAAATTTCTTGAGAATCTGAGTGGGTTTCTGAACACAAGAGAAAAATGAGAGTTCTGAGAGGAGATTTACACACTGAATTCAAGACCAGTGTATGAGAAAATACAAATAAAACTAAGTTATCTAGTGGCTTCTTGTAGACAAATTTCTGCCAGGCAGAGACAGGTGTCAGTGAGAGACAAGAAAAACATCCTCAGATTTCCAGTGAATTGGGAGACACTGGAATGTGTATGTTAATCCAAAATGTGAGATCTGAGGGGTGAAAAACTCATTTAGGAGTCAAAATATCAGCCTCTGTGACTTGACTGGTGCCTGTTTCTCATCAGATTTTGGGGTTTTAGGAAGAACCCTAAAGTTCTCTTTCCCAGTTTCCTTCATTTTGGGAGTAAGTTTTCTGGCTGGAAATGAAACAAAGCAAGTAAACAAAAGCAAAACAAATGGGAAATGTAATTCCTTTACCCTTCAAAATATTATAATATGCCAGTATATTGTATTATTATCTGGGAAACATTATTTTAATGTCGAGCTGAGTACAAGATAAATATATGAGCAAGTGCCTTCCCATAATAGTATCTTCATGGTTCTGTTTTAAGCACTGTCTTATGAAAGAAATTTGGTTTTCCTTGGCTTCTGTTATGTAAATTTAAAGAAACTACAAAGACTGAATTATTGCTGCTAAATGTTTTGAGTTTCTTTTCCGTTTGTTAGTTATGTTTTTTTTTCTTTTGCATTCTTTTTAAATCTGTTAAGTACAGATGAGATATTTTGGTGGTTTTCCTTCCAATTAATCCAAGAATCCTTTTCTCCAGACATTTTCCTGAAAAGTTTCCGTATCAAACCAAGTGAGCTGAAAGAAAAACTCTACATCATCCATGAGGAGAGTGGGGGCCTCACAGATGAGCAGATCACAGCACTGAGGAGGTAATTTGGGGGGTGAAATTGTTGATTGGTGATATAGAGTACCTTTTGGAGAAGGCAGGATCTTCTGCCAGTAATGTGAAATTCAGGAGAGAACTGAGGCTTTGGGTCTCTCCTATCTGGGGGTATCAGAAATCAGTCCTTGCCACTGAGATTTGTGAATAGAGCCCCAAAATATCCCTTTTTCCCGTGTCTGTAGGAAAGAGGATTGCAAGAAAAGACAGCAAATCCCCCATGATTTGGGGGACTAGTTACAAAGAGCAGAGTTAGTAAATGGTTAGTTGTGTCAGTGAGTAGGTATTAACCTGAGAAGGCTTTACAACAGCTCTTACTACAGCCTTACAAGTATGGGGGGATCAGAAATGAAAGATTTAAAGCTGGCTCGGGGACAAGGGAGACAGAGAAGTGTTAAAGGAGCTCTATGGGATATTAAGAATTCCAGGCTGTCTGAGTGGCAGAGATTTGTGGGTTTAAAGTAGAACACAAACGTCTGTGTCTCTACCAACGCTGAACAGATTCCAGCAGTGGGAGCAAACAATGGCCAGGTGAAACTTGCAGGAACTGCATTGGACCTTTTTGAATGGTTTGAGACACAGAAAGAAAGGAAAGCAGTGGGGATGCTGGAGTAGTTGCTGCTATATATCCCAGTCCTCATGTGATACTTGGGCTATTTGAATAAAGATAATCACACAGGAAAACTTGATGTGAAACTCTCTTGCTTCAAAATGCGAGAAGGTTTGAGTGCTTTGCTAAAGCGAGCTGGGGAAAAAATGACACTGACAAAGCAAGTGAGGAAGGAAATAATTGGTGTTTCTACTTCTCTTGGAATCAGTTTAATTTTGGCCTCAAAATCCTCAGGAGTAATTGTCAAGCCTGCAGACTCTTGTTGGGAGCAGGAAGAAGTGACAGGTAACCTGGAGTTGATGTCATTCTGCGAGATGGCCCGTGCACACCTTGCCTGGAGTGTGAAGGGACATGGGCAGGACACTGAATATTTACTTGGTTTTCTGTCCCAACCCTCTAGGGGACATTTCCTTGTGGCCCCAGGGCTTTGCCAGTTGTACCCCACCCTGGTATGAGCTGGGGAAGGTGCAGGACCCCCCTCTGCTGCCTTTCAAAGCTCACCTGAAAGGCTCATTGGAACAGAAACTGCAGGCTCAGTGCAGGATCTCCACGCTGCAGAATCACAGTGACACCACTGAGACCCCTGATTTATGGCTTCTGGGCTCCTTGCCATCAGACAATAATAATAATGATGCTAATGAAGCTTGAAAGATCGTATTTTTTTTCCCCTTGAAGTCTTTCTTTGAGAGCAATAACGCTGAGGAAATTTTTTCTGGCAATGGGATGTGTAAGAGGGATGGGATGCTGTGTTGTTGTGGGTTATGGAGTTTCAAGGATTCCAGCTGTGGATTCAAGGATTTTATCCCTGGGATTCTTATTTACTGCCAAAATCCAGGAATGCTTGAAGTGGAAAGGAAAGAAAAATACTTAAAATCAAACCTAAGATTGCATTTCCAAGACTGTGACCAGCGAGCAGAACGCTCTGCCCGTGGATCCAGGGCTGGGATATTATTAGAAACGTCAAGATTAATTTGAAGCGGAAACCTTTCCGTAATTCACTGAATGATTCTTTCTCCTGTTGTCTCAAAATCAATAGTAAAGCACTCCTTGTCTCTCAAAACTTAATTTTTTTCAGAGCAGTGGGATTTGCTTCATTGTGCAAATTCCCTTGGAGTGGCATTCATGTGCAAAGATATTTATGGAAGGCATTCACGTGCTCTTGTGCTTCCTTTTCCATGGCTTCCATTGCTTGATGCTTTAAACCTTCTCAATAATCTGCTAGTTTCTTTTTCTGTACATAATACATCTCAGCAACGTGATGGGATATCAGACTTCTGATTAAGTGAAGCTTTAAAAAAATTGTTCTTTGAATTTATTTAGAAAGTCAAACTATTTTCAATTGTAAATAAACACCCTTTCATTTGCCAGCTTTTTAAACAAGGATTCCTTTATTTCTTGATGAAAAAGGGTGACAAAAGGACTGCTTTGTAATGTGCTTTAATATAGATTTAATAATGCAAACCCCAGTAATTATTCAATTGAAATGCCATATTAAATTATTGACAACAGTTAAAAAAATTTTCTTACTATTTGTCCTGCATTTAACGTGCTAAAATATTTACTTTATTTTTTCCATCTCTGAATAAATTTCCCTACTTTTAATGAAAATGTACAGCTACCCCCATGAATGTTTAATCACACTTGCTACAAATTTAGAAGGTTTTTATGAAGAGAAATAAGAGACGATAGACCTGAATACTTAATCTAAGGTTCTTTACACTCCTTCTCATATGTTTGCTATAACATTGATTTCATTTTTCTGAAGCTTTGCTGGGAATTCCCACAGTGAGCAGTCAGACAGGCAGCAACATCTCCAAAGGAGAGCTGGGGAGGGGGTGTTTGTTTTTCCAAGTGGAGCCAATATTTGAAGACATGAATTTTCTAAAACTCTGTGGCCCTGGAGAATATTCTGTGACCTTGTGCAGAAGGAAGGAAGTTCTGGGTCTGTGGTACTTGCTGCCATTATTTAAGCAAGTGAAAAACCCAGGAAAAGTTAATGGTAAAGAGGAGGAATGTCCAGGCACAGGGTGGGGTTGTTGGGGTGCCTGGGCAGGGCCAGGGTTGGACTGGGTGGTCCTTGAGGGTCCCTTCCAGCTCAGGATGTTCTGTGGCTCTGTGATAACAGATGAGAACTGGACCTTGGCTGTGATGCAGCACTTGGAGAGCCAGAAGTGCCAGGGGCCACTCCTGCCTCATGGGTAATTCCAAGGGGTTTTGAGGTAGGAGTCAGTGAGAGCATGGGGGGCACTGGTTAATGACACCAGAGCAGGGACTGCTCTGTTCTGTGCTCCTCTTTCAAAGCAGTTATTGCTAAACTGAGCCCAAACTCCTCAGAGAACTGGGTATTGTTCCTACGGGCTTTGCAAAGGTTCTTCATCCACCCAGTGAAAACAAGGCACACGGGCATCAAGCACAGAATTAATGAGCCTCTTTAGAAATTAAGGTTTTACCTTTTCTAAGATGTCCCGTGTCATTGCAAATCACCTGTGGATGTGCAGGAACAATCCTGAGAGTTATTCTGGAGCCTTGTGTACATACAAGCATTTCCAGGGATATCAGGTTTGCTTTCCATCACGGAGGTGGTTTGAATATCTGCAAAGTGCCCCTGGTTACAGAATAAACATGCACCATATAAACCACACTAAATGTAAGAACTTGCAGTGCCTGGAATGATTGTTTTAGCTTACAACAATACAGACTGAAGAGGACACTCAACCTGAATATTGTGTTTTACAGATACATGCCAACACCAAAAGATGTGGAAAGGTACCAGTCGTTCAAGGGGTCGTGTTCAGAGCTGCACGTGGTTGACCAGTTTATGTTGGAGGTGAGAGGCATTAAAAGACACCACGTGCCATGTCTAGAACATTCTTTGAGAAGCTGTTGTTTGGAAGTTAAACTACAATCTCACCCAGAGTCAGCATGGGAGGATTATTCTGATAAATAATCAAAAGAGAACTCTATGGATTCTATTTTGCTTCTCCAAGTCACAGACCCTCCCCTGCCTCCAAAGGAGGAGCTCATTTATTCTGAGCTAGGTCTCCAAAATTTGCAGACATAAAATGGTATGTAAGTAACCATCCCTGTTCACCAGAAAGGAGAGCCATTGATTTTGGTAACATCTCCCCTACCAGCATTCTTCTGGAATTTGCATATGCAAGTGTACACATCCAGGTGTGTGCCAGAACATACCCACAGACCTCGAATGAAATCAATAAATGAGCACAGGAAATAGAAAAATGATGTGGCTGAATTAATAAATGACAAATTACATATGCCTGTTTGGGTGTAAACATGAGTGTTGATTCCTTTCCCCTTTAACTCTTGCAGATGTGTAAAATCCCCCACTTAGGGCAGAGGTTGGACCTGCTGCTCACCCTGAGGGAGCTCCCTGAGAGCATCAGAGACCTGGAGCCTGTGAGTAACAAGAGTCCTTCAGTGTGTTTGGAGCCAAACTCTCCCCCTTGGATAGCAGAGGGCCAAATAATGCAGATTTCCTCAATGCAGATTTCAGAGTTCTGTAGTTTATTTTTAGGGGTTTTTTTCCCCTTTTTTCCATATGTGCATTTAATATCATCCTTCTCCCACCAAGGTTCAAAAAGCAGTTGCTAATGGGGCTGGCAGGGGAAGAGATTTGCACAAAGGAGGGAGAAAAGAACAGGAAAGGATTTTCAAATTTCTGTTTGCTGGTGTTAAACTTTCCTCTTTCTTCGGCCAGTGATAAGAGAGAAGTGATTTTCCCCATTGAAATGGAATTCCCTTTGTGGGGAGGTTCTTGCACAAGCTGAAAGAGTCAATGTAAGGACACAGAGCAAGTTTATTTGACCAGCATCTCATAGAGATTGATTATTTTCTGAAGACTACAGGAGGCTGTTCCCCCTCCCTAAGGATTACAGGACTGAACTGAAATATCAGGAACCAGAGTTCAAGTCCCTCTCTGGATTTTTTTCAGGATGATCTGAGCAGGGGGGATGCCCATAACAGTGTGCCAGTCTCGTGACTGCACCTTCCTGTTCCAAGCCACTGCCTTCCCTGCCAGGTTTTGTCTCTGCTTTGATTCAAAACAAGTATTTTCACAGCATTCTGCTTCTGGGAAAGCGTTTCAGAGGTTTTGCTCTCCTCCTGCATGGGAATGAAAACAGAATTGCAAAGTTCTGCAGGACCGAGTTGTCACGCTTTGTGTGGCTGATTAAAACCATAGTAACAGTGGGAAAACTCAGAAGAGGAACAGATGGAAGACCCAGAGGAGGTGCCCGGATTTGTGACCCTGCCTGGCTCACTGCTGCACTTCTGCTGTCCTTCACTGAAGCCAAATACTTAAATACTTGGAAGTTATTCTGTTTGCTTTGATGGGTATTTAATGTTCGTTGGGGAGCTGGTTAGTTGTCTATTTTCTTACTTAAACACACTAACTTATGTTTGTAATGCATGGAATATCCACCTAAAATTCCATGGGACAGCCTCAATGTTGGCTTTCAGCCCCCTCTGGCCCTGAGAGGTGCTATAAATGCTTTATCAACAGCTTTTGGCTCTCCCATGTATTTCAAGCTTTCCTTGGTTTTGAGTTTGTGTGTTGGTGACTGATGAAAAGAGGTGTGGTGCTAAAAAAAATTACAAATTTCCTAATGGAGAACAAAATCACCTCTTGTGCCTAAATCCTTGAAGGGAGGTGGCTTTCCTGGGTAAACAGAATTACGTTGAGGTTGATTACAGGAAATTATTCTTCTTGCTTGTGGGGAAATTGTGCTGAGGATTTTGATAAGTTTTCAGGGAAAGGGAGGGAGGTGGAGGCTGGAGAGCCCCACCCTGAGCTCCAGGCTCTGCTTCCCCCAACACCTCACATTTTGGGACACTGTGGTGCCTCCACACTGCAAAACACTTTTCCTGCAGAAGCATTTTAAGAGATGAGGTTGAGGTTGTTGTGGCGGGGCTGGTTTGGCCGCCAGAGAGGATGTGACCTCCTTTTGGGCAGAGTAGCTGTGCCAAAATCTTGGTGGGAGAGCTTTGACTGGTCCCTCCTGGAAAGCCCTGGGAAAGTGGAGCAGGAAGGTCCCCACTGGCCAAGGGTGGACTCTCTCCTGGTGGGAACAGCCAGGGTTTGGCACAGGGAAGGAACAGACACCATGGATTTACCCATGTCTTCAACCTGAATTCAAGGAAGATCCCTGTGGCTTTTTCAGCTGATAAAGCAGAAAATCCAAGCCAGTAAACAGCTGCAATCCAGCCAGAAGTTTGTTGCTGTCCTGGAGTACATTTTAGCCATTGGGAACCTTCTAAATGAGAAGGCTGGAAAAGAGACGTCGAGAGGATTTCGATTGTCGTCTTTGGCCAAAGTGAGTAAATATTTTGTTGCCATTAAAAATCCTGTTTGTGTTCTTTGATGTCTGTGATAACAGGATGCAGTTCCCCATTTCAGACAGCAGCACTGGCTGGCTGGGGCTTGGTGACCTTCCAGTACCCCTCTGACAGAATTTGCCATCAGAAAATGCTGCTGCTGAAAACAGGGGGTTCTTCCCCTCTTCGATTCAGCAGTTGCAGAGCATCATATTCTTATCCTAAAAAGTAAGAAATAGGTACAAATTTCCTGAGCTGCCTTGTGCCTTTAACAGCATTGTAAAATTATGCCTGATCTGTAAATAGCAGAGAGAAGGATTTTTATTTTGTTTTTATAAGGCGTCTTTCCCATCTGGAGACTTTAATATGTGAGTGAATGATTTATAGCTCTAGTGACAGTTCTGAGACACCACTTGCATTCTTTGTTTTTAAAATTATATTTATATATATAATGCCTGTAATACCACATCTATCATAATGAAAAATGCCTCCAAAATCATTTTCTGCCACAGAGAATCTTCCCAGATTCAATTAAGAAACTTTGCTCTCTTCATGAACACAGCACATTCTTCTGAGTGGAAGGGAATAATGGCTGGGTTTGTTTTGAAGGTCCAAAATCAGTTGTAATCAATCAGGATCCCTTGAGTTGAAAAAGATCTATGTGAATAAGAAGACACAAAAGAACAAGGCAGGTGGAAGGATATGAAAGTGCAAATCTGACCTTAATCAAGAACGTGTGTGAAATGGCAGAATGAAAGGGAGATGTTTAATTTTGTTGTTTTCTATTCTTGTCAAACTCACCTGGGAACTACCAAGAGCCCTGCTGCTCCTTTTGGAATTGTTTTTGAGGTGTAATAGCTCAGCCTGTCAAGCTCTGCTCTGCTCTGCTCTGCTTGCAGCTGCCTCTGCTGAGGGGCAAAGAGAGGACCTTCACTTTGCTTCACGCCCTTGTGGAACAGATCCTCTTGCACGAGCCTGAGCTGGCCACCTTTCCACAGGAGCTGACAGAATTTGAAGCTGTTCCTGATGGTAAAAGGAGGGAAGGGGGGGAAATAATCAACAAATAAAACCCCAAGTCCTTCAACCTCTGTGGAAACTCCCACCCTCACAACGTAAATGATACTTTATTAACATGTTTTCCCCCTGTTTTTCTTTCCAGCTTCCATGAAGGGCCTCAGTGCTGAGGTTGATGGTATGTAAATGTGGTTTCTACCTTCAGAGAAAGGTTTTCATGCATTGTGCAGTCACTTGGAACAAGTTTTCATTGCACTTTTGTGGTTTGTAAAGAGTGGGAAAGGCTCCAAACACTGAGGTGAAGTGTTACTATGGTGATGTTTAATCTGCCATGTTACCATGAAGAATTAAAAAAAAAAAAAAGAAATATTAAAGTGCATCCAGGTGGTTTAGAAATGTAAAAAATTACACTGCCCGTGGTAAACAGAGTTTATAATAAAGTGCAAATATTAAGTGGTACAAGTGCTCCATCAGAGTTCTGGCTGTGGCAGATTCTCTGGGAGCTGGGAATGCACCAGGAGAAAACTTCTGGAATTCAAGAACCTCTCTCAACTGAACTGGTTTCCTTCCCTAGAAAGGACTCCAACACCAGTGAATCAGCAGGAGGGAACAGGATAAGGTTGTTGAAATGCAAGGTAGATTTTGGGGGCATTTACAACTCCCCATGGGGTGAGCAGTGAGCTCAGAGGGTTTTAACTGAGCTCGTGAAAGCTGACAGCGATTGGTGTAGGAGTGGATGAAAATGGCTTGTATTGCATGGGAAGTTTATAAAAATGTCTGTTTTAAAGATGTGGAATGTGTGTAACTGTAAGTACAGAGCAATACATCCAATGCCAGCCTTTGCTGACATGTCTGTGTCTGTATGTCAGGTTTTGGGGTGCAAAACCCTTGCCCCCCTTCAGCTGGGCTTTGGGACTCAGGTGGGCACGTGGCCTGAGGCTGCTGGAATGGGGTTTTATTCTGCTCCAAGAAAGTCCAATAAAGTTTTTAGGAGACAAAACCAACTAAAAATGGCACTACTTACCTTCAGTCACTTGTGATCTCCAGGGACAATGTTGGCAGCGATTCTTAATCCCAAAATATTTTGAAGAGAGTTTTTGAAAGTCACGGGTAAAGCGGTAAAATGGACATGGAACCAGAAATGTCTTGTCCAAGGAAGTGATTCCTGGGAGCTGGAGGAGATGGAGTGGCCTCTTCCCTCACCTTAGTCCCTCCTCTGAGCCCTGTTCAGCAGGGCAGAGGGGGCAGGAGATGGAGCAGATGCCACCACAGCAGCCTTTCTCGCTGATGAGGACACATCCTGCAGCTCAGGATGCCCAGGAGCCCCGGGCAGGAAGGGGCCAGCCTGGCTCAGCCCACCACCGACTGCCAACACTCCTCACTCCTGAATAGAGGAGAATTTTTGTTCTTTCTCTTCAAAGGAAGCCTGAACGTTCCACACAAAAGCCCAGGTTTGAAGGGCGTTATTTTCCTGGCTAATCCCAATGCCCAGAGCGAGGAGAGGTCAGATTTATGGCAGCTGCATTACCGTGCTATCGACCTCTTCATTACTCTGCAGGAGCTGTGATGTGATCACGTATTATATTTTCCATAATAAAATACCCCTTTCAGGATTTCTTCTTCCAAATAGAAAGTTAATATTCCTAGGTGAATGTATTATAGACCCAGATTCTCCTAAATTTTCCTGGTGTCCTAAATTAGACACCTGTACTGCTTTGCTCCCATCTGCGTGCTGGTGAAATTCCTCCTTTCCTTTCTCTTTTGTTAGTTTTGAAAAAAGAATTGGAAAACGTTATTCAGTGCAGGAGACTTTTTAAACCCAAGACAACGAAGGCAACACCCCAGGAGTTCCAGTTCTGCAAGGAACTGAAGGTAAGGTTATCCCAGCCCTATTATGGGCTGCTTCTATGTGCTGGGCACCATGGACAGTGGCAGCATCTGCTCCATCCATGGGTTTCCTTCTCCTTTGGAGCAGCCTCACAGGTGCTCCATCCATGGGTTTCCTTCTCCATTGGAGCAGCCTCACAGGTGCTCCATCCATGG
>JAWWEW010000051.1:12543880-12565794 GCA_035583185.1 Anabacerthia variegaticeps
TGCTCCATCCATGGGTTTCCTTCTCCATTGGAGCAGCCTCACAGGTGCTCCATCCATGGGTTTCCTTCTCCATTGGAAGAGCCTCACAGGTGCTCCATCCATGGGTTTCCTTCTCCATTGGAGCAGCCTCACAGGTGCTGCTTCCACACCTCTTGAGCTGTAAAAATATATGTGTTACAAAGGAACCAGAACTAAGACATTTAACTCCACGTAAGGCCCTGTTTGTGCCTCCCTAAGAACCAGCAGCTGGGAGTGTTTGCTGAGCACACCAGACTGTGCCAAGTGGGGTGGGAATTAGGACCTTCTGATGCTTCTCCAGTTCTGCCACTTTTAATAGATTTAGGTGATGTCATTGGGTAATACAGTTAAAATTCTCCAACGTTGATGTTTCTTTTTCATCTTTGATGTCTTAATACTTGCAGGGAAATGTGTGTGCTTGATGTTGGCTTCTCTTTTGTGAAATGTGAAATTTTCGTGACGTGAAAATTTTGACTTGAATGATCTTGTTTTCACTGCTGTTTAATTCCTGCTTTAATATTATGCTCCTATAGCAAATTAAGAGGTTTTATTTTATTGCAGGATTTAATTCAGAAATATGAAGGGGATCTATCCCAGCTGTCAAAAAGATGTGATGAAATGAAGAAGGTTTATAGCAACGTACTGGTACATATCGTATTAAAATGCAGTGAAAATAAATCTACATTTCTTAAAAAAAGAAAAAAAGAAGGGAAGAAAGAAGGGGAAAGAAGCAGAAGAAATTGCCACATGCTTTATAGTTATGCTGTCTACAAAAACAGAAACAAACCCCTCCATCTACCAGTGGGCAGGGGTTTTAAGGAAGGGCTTTGCTGAAATGCAGTGCTGAAACTGGAATAATGTCCTGGGTTTGGGAACAGGACATGACTTTGAGTGTGGTAGTGGGTTTTTTTCCCCCCCTCTCTTTTTTTCTCTTGTGAGAGGAAAGAATTAGAAATAGAGAAGCTGAATGATAAGCAAATGTTACACAGAAGATGCAGCCAGGAAAACCCTGGGGGATCTACCTGAACAGGCATTGCAGATTAGTGAGGTGTTTGGCCAAGGAAATTTAATTAGGGATGTTTTAGTAAAAGTGATATTGTAAGAATGCATAGGGGCCTCCTTGTAGCTCTGCAAACTGGAATAATGCCTCAGTTTAGGTAGCAACACAGAGAACTGTCCCAAACCTTCAAAAAAAGTTTAAAACCAAGAAGAACATCTGAGACTGTTACTTGCATCTGAGGAGGATTTCACTGCCATGGAACTGGAAGTTTCCTCAAGCTTTAATTCAGCTCCTTTCTGCCCTCCTTCCCCTCTTATTTTCTAAATAACTTTTAAAATATATTTCTCTCCCTTAGAATGGACTTTTTTTCTTCTGAACATTGTTATTGCCAGGCAGATCTTTTTGCACATCTATAAAGCAGCAAAAATGTAAAGCAAATATGAAATGGGATGGGTGATCAAAGAGCAGGTTATCATCTGGACAGCACTAGGAAGGTGAATTCCAGCTCGTCTGGAATTGTGTTGGATGTAGCCACAAAAATCATGTTGCACAGAAACCAAAACTCCACAGGTCTCCCTTTATGCTTTTATATCTGCTTATAAAATCCACAGTGACCTTGGCATGTGACATTTCCAAGGCATGAACAATACATCGGGGATGGGAGTGCCTGTGGCATAGCTGTGGGCTCTCAGCAACTCACAGATGGCCAGCAGCTCCAGGAAATGCCTCTCTCATTACTCTTTAACTGATGGCACACCCTGGGCAAGATGTGCCACAGGTCAAGGGCTTGGAGCACCCAGGGGGTGCAATTAGGAACATACAGGCAAAACTGTTAATCAGCAATCACTGGTTAATGTTAAGGTTTTTGTGACTGGATTGGTGTGAGTGGTTTCTTGCACTGTTTCTGATTTCCAGGCAGAAGGTTTGCTCTAAGAGCTGTTAGATGATGTCCAGATGGACACATATAGGGAGTGACAGATCTGCCCAAACCTCCCCTGCGTTTCAGCTGCAATTTGATATTGAAATACTGAAATACAACTACACTGCTGTTCAGCCTTGGGGGAGCTGATCCCCCAATTCCAGGGCTGTTCTCACTTACAGCCACAATCAGCACTTGGAGCCTTTTAAACTCTTTGATGAAGCCTTTGGGTGTGATAGAATCAAGGAGTGGTTTGGGTTGGAAGGGACCTTTCAGCTCATCCCATTCCATCCCCCTTCCACCAGCCCAGGTTGGTCCAAGCTCCATCCAAGCTGGTCCAGCCAGAGGGACTGGGTCATGCAGAAATCCAGGTTACTGAAGTAATTCCATGGCAACTCCTGGGGCCACTTCTACTTGGGATATTTTGGATTTCAGTTCCCTGGAGATTTCAAACAGCTCAAAGTTTTTTTTCTCCCTCCTCCTCCTCTTCCCCTTCTTCCACTTTTTCTTCCTCTTTATATTAACAATAATGAAGGTATTTAACTCTTATCTTGCTTTTTTAATTCCTGTAAGATCCTGGACATGGATGTCCTAATGTTAAATATTCTTTTTCAAACGTACAGGTGAAGTTTGGGGAGCCACAAGGCCTGGACTCCCAAGAATTCTTTGGATGGATATCTTCATTCATTAGTGAGTTCAGGAAGGCCTGTGCTGAAGTCACACCATAAGGAGGACACAAATCTCAGAGAGAGGTGAGAGAAAGAGGAGTCCAGGACACAACACTGACGTGGTTTGTTTCTTTACTGCTGCCAAGCACAGTGTCTGGACAGAGGAACACCTTGGTTTGAGAAATATTCCCTTTGTAATGTGTGATTTGTAAGTGGTATTTGACCTGTAGGATCCCAGATCACTTAAGAGCCTCTCTCTTCATTGTTCTGATGTACGTGATATTGTACCTTGAGATTCTTGTAAATTTAGAAGAGAAAACACTCTGGACATTTTATAATTTCTCTTTTCCATCTTTTCCTTTGATATCCAGTGTTCTGAGTCAGTTTTAACTACTATTTTTAATGACTAAGTTTCTGTGTGGTGACCTGATTTCTAAATAACACTTTACAGTGTTTTATAATGAAATGGGGAGCTGTTACACATAGAGGAGAATATTTAACAAAAATTCTTGTTTGTTTCTCTGCTATTAAAGCATTTCAGCCTGGGTATGTAATGGAGAAAGTATCTGGCTGGGTGTTTTGGTCTGTAGTACAATAAAATAGTGCTTTTTATGGCTAGTGTCATGTATCGGGGCAAAATGCTAAAGAAATCAATCAATGTGTGAGATTTGTATTGGCAGGAAGACAAAAATGTCAGAGAAGCAAAATGAAAAGGTGTCATGAAGCAGATCAGCAATGGATATGGGAGGAAATTATCCACGGTTCTCAAAAGGGAAAATACTTCTGTTGCATCTGTTGGCTTTTACGTGTTTTTAATTAGAATAATTATCTACAGCTCAAGTAAATGAGAGGAAAAGGAGGCCTATAAATGCACAGGCAAAATGGGTGTGTTTAACATTAAAAGCAGAAAATAGTTGTTAAAGGTCACTGAAAAAAACGTGGCATTTCCTCTCCCAGTTTTGCAAAAGTGCATTACCTGATTCCTTTTGGGTCTGCCTGCCCAGGTCTCGCAGTGTTTGGGCTCTGATCTAAAAATCACATTCTCACTACTGGCAGGTAATGCTGCTCCATCTCCAGCGTGTCCTTGACTGCTCCGGGGGGACCACTGAGCATCCAGGAATTCGGGGAAAGGGCCAGGAGGGAGCCTGGGCACCCCTCCTTGGGTGCTGCAATACACTGATTTTGAGTGGATTTGTCAGGCAGTAAAGGCCAATGCCCAGGACTGCAGAGACACTTGGGCACTGCAAAGTGGGAAATGAAGAAGCCCAAGATGTTTGTCTTGTCTCAGTCTCGGTGCTCCAAAGGGCATCACAGGGGGCACAGCTCCTCGTGTGCCATGACTGGCAGCCCAACCTGCCGGGAAAAGGCAGGGAAGTGTTCCTGCAGCTAATTGGGAAGAAATCCTGCCCTGGGAGGGTGGGCAGGCCGTGGCATAGCATTCCCAGAGAAGCTGGGAAGTGCCCCAAGTCAGGTAGGAGCAACCTGGGCTAGTGGGAGGTGTCTCTGCAGGGAGTTAGAACTGGTTGATTTTTAAGGTCCCTTCAACCCCAACCCTTCAGTGATTCCATGACTGGGGCAGGAGCCAAGCACCCAGTGGGTGCCCTCAGCTTTGCACCACCACAGCTGCTCCCCTCTGTCTGTGAAGCTCTCCCATGGCTGCACTTGCAAAGGGCATCATTTTGGCTTCTCGACACCCTTTCCAGGACCATGCTGCCATTTAACCACATGCAGTCGTATTCCTCAGAGGCAAAAGGAATAAAATAAAGGCAAAGTTAGTACCCCTGATACTTGTTTTATAAAAATATTTACAGAAGCAAATAAAGGGATTTAATTTTACCAAAATACTGGCTGTATTTGCCTCAAGTCGGCATCAGAGCAGTGGCTGACACTGAAGCCAGGGCTGTGTGTCTGTGTATCAGGACACACCCCTCATTAGTGGTTTACACCCCTCATTTCTGACAGAAAGGGAACATGAAATGCCCTTTTAGTTTCTTGCCCCCCCCCAGCCCCCAGTGCCCTGTACAGTGGCTGGACGTGCACTGTAAACATCTGCAGGTTTGGATGTGTGTCATTACTGCTCCAGACCTGAACTATCTTCATTGATATGTGACTGGTGTAAGATAATGCTGAATAGCAGAGCCATTTCCATGGCATCGAGATCCCTGCATCCCTGAGCACTGTTCGTGATGCTCATGATAAATTCCATGTTTTTTCTACCTTAGCTCCGGAGTCCTGGGAAGTCTCTTTCAACTAAATAGTTTTTTTCTCCTTTCTCTTTCACAACTCACTCTTTTCCCCCAGTCTTTTTTCTCTATTCTTATATCTAAGAGCCTGTACTTGTTTTATAGCTCAGCTGGTGTGGTCTCTTCCAATTAAATATATATCCTACCCAGTAGTCGATATCTGTGTCTTTGTGGGAATATCCTGGAGCATTAATCAAAAGAAAATTAATGTCCAAATACCTTCTTGGCAAGAAATGCTCTCCCCCCTTCAGGGAGCACGAAGCTTTCAATGGAGTGGCAGCTTCCTGAGGAGGTGTGTTTCAATTTTCCCAAATAAGCCTTTTTCAGTGCCTGTGGGTTTCAAAAACCTCGTGATTTATATATAAAATAAATACACCTTGTTCTCCACCTCATTCTTGATTTCTTCAGTGTTATTTAGCATAAAGCTGGGTTTTTCAAGTCTCTCAGAGTAAACTGTGTTACTGAGTTTTAGTGCTATAAAGAATAATAGTTTTTATGCCTCGACATTTATTTGGAATTGTTTAGACAAGCTCTAAGTCTCCACGTGGATGATGTCCTTGGAATCCTTCACAGCAGATGATGGTTTTATCCTGTAGTCCTAAAAATCTAAGCATGGAATGAGACTTCTCTTGTGGAAACTGGTACCGTCAGGAGCAACCTGCAAGAACTGCAGCATTTTTACCTCTGGGCTTTTTGTTTCCCTGCAAAACCCACAGAGCTGACTTTTGGCATATTAGGAAATATGAAAACTTATATGGTGTTATAAGAAGTTTTGCTCAGTGAAATTATCTGAGTGTTGAGTAAGGCTGGGGGTCAAATGCTGCACAGATTTTCCTCTCCAGGCAGTTCAGCTGGGTAAGAATTTCTCCCTCCAGGGGGAAAAGGAGGTCTCTTCGTATAATTTGGTTCCTTAAAACCCCCACTACTGGTAGGATGAGCAGCACTTGAGCAGGAAAGGTAATTAACTCATATTAGACACTAGTGGTGTTCAGCAATGACAGCACTCAGAGAAACCCCACATTCCATGGTTGGAGCTCCAGGAAAATATCCCTGATTTTATCCTCCTGCCCAGGGTCTCAGTGTTCCCTACCCTGCCCCAGGAAAGGCTGTAAGAAATGGAGCTCTACAGGCACGGGTCACTGAGTTGATTTGAGCTCCCAGAGGGGTCGGTGTTGCACCATCACTCACAAGGGATTTCCAAGAATTCACAGGTTGAAATACAAATCTTCTTCTCCAGAGGCAGTAAATTCCCAGCGTTTCTTCAAGGCAAAAATGTAAAGAGCAGAGATTATCCAACACTAGACTCAGTGGAAAAAGCTGACTCCCATAAAGGGACAATTACAGCCCAGGGCAGTGGCTGAACTTTGCTTTCCAGTTTTCCTCTTTTTTTTTTCCCCCTTTCCTGCTTGAACCACCAGGCAACAGGCAGAGTGCTCCTGCTGATTGGTATAAATGAACAGGAAAAATAAAAATGATGGTCACTTGGAAGGTGTTCAGTGCATAAAAGCCTTGATGGCATGTGTGTGTGCTGGTCTTTGTGCTTTTCCATTTTAGGGGAAGGGAAAGAATGGGGTTAAGGTGAAGGGAATAAAAACCAGGGGTCTCTAAAAGCCTGTTGGGCACTCACTGTGCAACAACTAAAGCCTCAAAGTGTTTTTAGGAAATGCTGCTGTGCTTAAGAAGCTGCTGCTAATGATGATGCTCAGAAGAACCACAACCAGGTTTGGAGCTGCTCATCTTGAAGAAGAACATGGGAAAGACTTCAAGCCAAGGGGCTGCTTTGACTTGAAGAGCCCTTGGAGAGATCCTTCCCTGCCTCACCCACGGACGTTTGGGTGTGGATATTCACAGAACCAGGATTTCACTCCCTGATTTTAAAGGCATTTTCAGGCTGCCAAAATACTCAACTAGTAAGTTTTGTCACCAAACTGAACATAAATACTACTTTTTTCACTCTTGCTGCTCCCTGCCTAAGTAGAATGTCCTGCAAGCTGAATCACCTTTCTTCCCAGAGTAACCAAAAACTGCAACTCAGACTCATGCAGGTGTGAATATCTGTGCACTTTATTCAGCATTAACTAGAATATTTCATGCCACAGCATGTTATTGCACCTGACATGTGGTTTTGAAGCAGCACAGTGGGGTTTTTGGGTACATTGCAATAATTGTAGGGAATCCTAAGTGGCTTAAGCCTTTACACTTGCTGCCTATTTACCCAGGGGTGAATTTTGCCCATTGAGAATATTTTAGTCAAGGGCAGTCAGCAGCAATTAAAGAAGAGAAACCCACAAAGTGGCTAAATATTGCTTTAAGCTCATTTTACAAATAAAGCATTCGAAACAAAAGGTTTCACATGCGAATTTGAAGGCTCTGGATGAATTGTAAAAATGCTGCAGTGTATTCTGAAACATCAGGAACTGACACTGTTTTGCTTGCACAAGGGTGATCTGTGCTCTGCTGGTGTCACTTGCTCATAAATATTGACCTAAAAAAACCCCCCAAACCCCCAAATTTATTGTCCGTGAGGATCAAGTGACTGATGAGCGTATTTATACCAAATCTCTTCTTGTAGCTCCGAGAAATTTTCCACAACAAGCTCTATAGGATGTGGCCTGAAATGATGTAATTATAAATAGAAATTTGCTCCACTCCTTTTCAAAGCAGGCACTCTTCTCAGTGAGTAAATAACTCCCAAATAACATCCCAAGTCACTGGCAATAATGCTTACATTGAAGTTTGCTGCTTGGAATCCTGCCACTTAAAACAATCTGATCTCTCACTTTGCTGTCAGGAATTAAGCTGATTAGGAAAATTAAACCCCATCCAAATGCCTTAGGTTACGGATTTACTGAACTTGCCCTGTGAAAGGACAACATGAGGACTCTGCTCTCCAAGCCTTGGCTGCAGTTGATGAAGCAGCTCCCCCAAATGCCCCAAAGTTTTGCAGAGCTGGGTTTAGGTGTATAAATCCTTTCCATCCATTTGTCCCTCCCTTTTTGGGAGCAGGAAGGCTGTTCTGACACCACACACTGACTGATCATCCTCAGTGGAATTGTTGTTGTCCTTATCCATGTCTGAGACTTCAAGAGGAACGTTCAGAAGAGTCTAATGTCAACATCTGCAATGACTGTTCATGTGTGGCTGCCTCTTGCAAAAAAGCCATTCCCCGTGACCTCCTCCCTGAATATCATCAGTCTTCCAGTCAATCCACTGCCTTTAAATACCAAACACGCAATATAATCAATGGACAGCCTCTAAATCCGCTCGTTTTAATGCAAATTATTCCCTTGACAATGTTATTTTTAGTTTTTCCTTGGCCTTTGCTATGAAAACCACTTGGTGAGAAATATGTGGGACAGACTGTCCTGAGAGGAGGTGGCTGCACCTGCACTGAGGGGGGGGAACATGCATTAAATGACACCATTTCACAATCTAATTGGTTTCTGTGGTTTCCCTGACACCAAATTAGCACAATATACCCCAAAAAATGTGTTCAACAGCTCAAGCTGAACTGGCCACCAGCAGATTGTGGAATCCCTTGCAAACTCCACCCTGAGTTCACTGTCACCACCTTGTGAAGTGGCTCTGGAGCCAGAGCAGGGGACAAACCATGACCCTTCCCTCCTGCCAAGAGGGAAAGCTTTCCCTGCTCGCCTCTTTTGCTGCTTTTCTGACCATATCATCATCTGGGCAAAAATCACACTTCTTGCCTTATTAAACCAGAAAAATCTAAGGCTGTTGCATAGGTAGGGGCAGTGCTTTGCAAAGTTATTTATTTCATAAAATTGCACAGATATATCAGGTAAATGAGCAGGAAAATATGTTAAAAAAAAGGAGTTCTTTCCTAAATATGAAATGAAATACAAAACAAGAACATTCACTCTATTACAAGTTATATTGCTGCAAGTACCTGCTTTAAAGGCAGTTAATGTATGTATATTGATTTTATGGTCGTAATCCACCAAACCCCTGTTTTTACAGGAGGGTTCAACACGTAAACTAGAAATATTTCCTAGAAATATTTTGAATAAACACAAACAGGAGAAATACTGAGCGATTTTTTGAGAGCTTAGCGAAAATGAAAGATGAGATTTCTGGCCTGTTGATGCTGCAAACAACTGACCCAGGTGGAGGAGCAAAAATGAGCCCACAGGGGCACATTTTCCCCTCAATTTTATACCCATGTAAATCCAGACTAAGTCTATTGGACTCAGTGTAACAATATAATTGTGAAATATTTCCACACATCCATCAAGGAGTCACTGCAGCATCTGCCCAGGAGCATCTCAGCCCCTGACTTGCACCTGAGCCTCAAGCATGCTCAGGTTTGCAGTGGTGGTCAGATAGAAGGTCTGGCTGCATAAGGAATGCTGAATAAAGACCTCAAATGCCAAGGCTGTCAGCAGTTCTGAACACTTTTACCTTTACACATGCACACGTCCTGCTGAGTCATTTTCTTAATCACCTCCAAAATTCACAGGCAGCTTTAAAATTCTGTTCCCTGAGAAGGCCATCAAAACACAAATTTGTCACAGCAGAGTGTCAGGGACACTCGAGCAGCCCAAGAAAAAGAAGCAGGCAATTGTTTTTCACTGTTTTCTCTGTTCTGCTGCTTCAGAAGGTTTAAAAATTACTTGAAGATGGGATGGATTGAGGAGAGGTACATTAAAATAGGGAAACATATAGAGAAAGCTTGTTTCAAAAGGCAAGGAAGGTTGGCTTTAAGAATCAAATAAAGCAAGGAAAATCCAGGCTTGATTCTGCACCTGTCTGAATTAAAGACCAAAAACTTCTGTTCATTGCAGTCCCTCCAGCCAAATGCACACCTAAGGCTGAAGATTTTATTGCATTCCTGTAGGATCCCTTTACATCTTCTGCTTATATAAATGAAGTGAAATTTACTTAATAAAATACTTAGGGAATCTTCTCAAGAGCCACTAAGCTCATTAGGCAGGTGAATTTGTCTTGGGCTTGGCCAACAAACTGTTTAAGCAGGGCAGAGCCACGGGCACAGCTGTCTGGAAGAGGAGCTGCTCTGTACGGGAGCCAAGAGCCAGATGGAGACGACAGCCAGCTCAGGAATGGCAAGATCCACCCTGAAAGGATGTCAAAAGATGGGAAAAACTCTGACCACACAGCTCCCAAGCAAGGATTGCCATCAGCATTGTGGCTTTGTGTCCCCTCATTAGGGCGAGCTGGGCACGATGTGGGGTTAAACCCTGGGGGTTAAATCCTGGTGGGTGCTCAGCCCGCTCCCTGCAAAGCCTGCTCCTCACTCAGCAAACAGCCAGCTCGGCCTGACAGAAGGGAAATATAATTAGGCTAAAGAATAATGAGCAGCAGAGGAAGGAGGGCTCCTGTTACCGAGGGGTTAGCAGAATTCATAAGGCCTCCAGACACCAGCAACCAGCTCAAAAGCAGGAGAGGGAGTCTGAGCCACATCATTTCTCCCTTTTGTAAGGCAAATGACTAATTATACAAAGCAAGATGTTTGCTTTTTTTTTTCCAAAAGAGATTTGAAAGGTATCATGCAATATTGATACAGGAATTGTAGTTAATGCAGGTTTACAAGGCAAGGGGTAAAAGAAAATGTAAATGCAAACATGGTGTTTTCTCCTTATTCTCCCCGTGGCTCTTCCTTTTGTCAGAAAGCTGCCTCAGTGCAGAAAGTTCCCTGTGAAACAGTAAAATTCTCCCAACTGGAGACAGCTTTATGCTTCCATAGTATAAAGGGAGCTTAATCTAAGTGAATTTCCATTGTTGAGTACTGTTGCTATTTATTTTACCCATTTTTCTTTCAGAGGAAGAAGAAGAAGAAAATCTCTGTTAGAAGGAGCTGGATCAATACTGAGAAATTCTTTGTCAGATAAAATAAGAACAATCATTAACCTTGTTGCTTATGAATGTAATACAGACTTCACTTTGCAGCTCACCTTCCCCACAGCAGCCCCAGCAAAGTTCCCTCATTTTGCTCAGCAATTAAAGCCCAGCTCAACCACCCAGACACTGTTATGAATAACCTTGGAGCTCTCTTCCTGCTGGGTGGGTGGGAAAAATAGGAGGAGGTGTTTCCTGATGAGGTTCAGGTATTTTTGGGGATGGGGACTCTTCAGTTTGTTTACTCAGGTGTGGATTTGAGGCTGAATTATGGATATCATTTGTAGATCTGACCTTTTCACAGCCATTCCAGAAGAATATCTGCAGAAACAGTTGATGTCACTGTCCACAAAAAAAAAAAAAAAAAAAAAAAAAAAAGAAATTAAAACCAAGTTGTCTGAAATTATTGTAAAGGTTTTAATCTGTGACAAGTGATTGATCTCTCAAAATTATCAGGAGTTTCAAATTCCAAACAAAATTTATGTGCATATTATAAATAGATTTGCTGTTCTTTGTGCAGCATTAAAAGGCCACTCAGCAGCTTGAGGTGCAGAAGAGTTTTTAAGCACAAGATGTTGAAATAGAGGCAGTATTTATAGATTTGTATTTATTTACAAAATACTGTGGCACAAGATCTTTCCCTGTTTTCACACAGCTTTGTTTTCTAGGAGTCCTTCAAACAGGTGTCCCTGTGCACAGGCACGAATCCTTTAATGTGCAGATCCAATTTCTACAAAAGGGACAAAGTTGTGCTGCAGTATTTGCTTCATTTCTCGTTTCCTTTCCCTGCATAAGTGGCATTTCTCAGCTGGACTCCTCTATTTATCTTGGTTGGTGCCACCGAGTGAGAGGATATTGATGCATTCCTAGAAAACAGGAACATTTCTTTTTTGCCTGATCAATGGCATTCCTTAAAACTTGAGTCTGGCCTTCTGAATTTTAGGGAGCATTGCATTTGCTAAGAGGAATTTTGGCTGCTTTGTGGCTTCTCAAAGGCTTTGCAGAGTTCTGCAGACCTAGTGCTTCACCCTCAGTTCTCCACACCAAATGAAAAACAGTCCCAGCTCATTTGCCTGCAGAAAGCCTTGGTGTTCAGTGGATTTTGGTGCTTTTTTATTGCTCCTGTTAGTCTCCTGTTGCTTCTTTAATTTGTTTTGTCTCTTAGTGCCCAGATTTTAGGCAAGCATTAGTCAGTGCACAGAGCTGAGGTGCTGGCTCTATATCCCAAACCTCCTCCCTGATGGAATGAGGCAGCAAGAGGCTGGCTATCTAAAAATCAACTGCTTGATTTCTTACAAACTACTGGACCTTTTTTGATGGTTTGGGTGGAATCTGTTCTGCTTTTGGGAGCACTTTGTTATTTCTGCCAGTCCCTGAAGTGGGTTTAGGGTTCACCATGAGAGTATTCCAAATGGGACCAGGAAAGGTCTTCTCTGGAAGACATCAGCAGCACAAAACAGTCATGTTTCTAATAATCTTGGCATCCATGGGAGTACTAAGCTAAGGCACCTGCCCCAATCCTTCCAGCACACATCAAAAAAAAAGAAATTAATGGTAGACAGGGGTGTTTAATCAAACCATTACCAGAAGCTGCCACGTGGCAGAACCACGAGGAGGTACCTGGCCATGTTAATCCTCAAAGACTAGCCAGGAAAGTCTTGGTGGTGCTGGGTTGGAGGAAAGCTGCTTCCCTCCTGGCTCTGACAGGGAACCAGGGGCAGCCTGCACAGGGTTGGGGGGGTCACACCCAAATTCCACCTGCAAATCCTCGCACAGGAGCTCCGTGCCCCGGGAGAGCCCTCCAGGTTTGGGGGCTGCCTTTTTCAAGGGGGTTGCTGCCCTTGCCCCCTCCTCCTGCTGAAAAGAGGGGACGCTGCAGCGCTCTGCTGCTTTCCCTTTGGCTTTGCAGCTGCTTCTAAAGTTGCCTGGCAGCGCTGGAGTGTGTGTGAGTGGGGGGCAATTCCAAGGGGAGGGTCTCTAGTAACGAAGCGCCGTATCTGCCCAGCTAGGTGAGAGCTGGGCAGGTTTCTCATGACACAACTGCGGGAGAGGGGGGAGCAATTTGTGGCAGCGAGAGCGGGGGAAGAGAGAGAGAGAGAAGTGGAGTCTGCAGCTCCCTGTCAGTGCTATCAGACACAGGATCTGGCAGCTTTGGGGGGAGCTGCCACCTCTCCGCTCCAGCGCTCCGAGCATCCTGCATCTCCGGCTCGAACGGCAGAGCGAGCCAGCGGCGGCGATCACGGCAACGCCAGATGGGTTTATTCCTTCGCCACCTCTTGTTTCTCCGTCTCACCGATAATTCACCTGAGGGCTTTTGTTTTCCCCGCTCCCCCTTTCACTCTCTTCTTCTGATGTGGAGAGGGGGCTCCGGCCGGCGCGTGTTTCCTTCGGCAGCTTTTTGCGGCGTGTTTTAAAGAGCTCGCCAAAGGACCCGGAGAGGGAAAGAAAGAGAAGGAAAAAAAAAAAAAAAGAAGAAGAAGGAGAACGGCACAAAGTGGTGGCGGGGGGAGGAGGGGGCGAAGAGCGGGAGAGCAAAGAAGAGACGGAGGGGGGAAGAAGCAGCAGCAGCGGCAGAAGGAGCCGGCGAGAGAGCACTTGGAGCGCGGTGCGGGGCGCGGTGGCCGGAGCGGGGCGCGGAGCGGCGGCGGGGGCGGCCGCGGGTGCGGACCATGGGCTGGCGGCTGCTGACCACGGGCCGGGGGCTGCTGACCGCGGGCTGGCGGCTCCTGCCCGCCCTGCTGCTCGCCCTGGCGCTGGGCGGCCCCGCCGCACGGGCGCAGAACGACACGGAGCCCATCGTGCTGGAGGGCAAGTGCCTGGTGGTCTGCGACTCCAACCCGGCCCCCGACGCCAAGGGCTCGTCCTCGTCCCCGCTGGGCATCTCGGTGCGGGCGGCCAACTCCAAGGTGGCCTTCTCGGCCGTGCGGAGCACCAACCACGAGCCCTCCGAGATGAGCAACAAGACGCGCATCATCTACTTCGACCAGGTGAGCGGCGGCGGCGGCGGCCGGGGAAGGAACGGGGGAAGGAGAGGGGGATGCCCGCGGGGCCGGTGCCTGCCCCGCACACCTCAACAGGTGCCGCCGCTCCCCTTAAAGCCCGCAAAGAGTTGGGCTGCGGGGGCGGCTGCTGCGGGGAGCCCCGGAGAGGGAGGCTGGGGGTCCGCAGCCCGGCTGTCCCCCGGGGATGGGGAGGATGAGGGGTTTGGGCAGTGCAGACCCCCCCGCTCCTGCAGCCCCCCAGCCCCGGCACAGCGACCCCGGTGAGTTGCCGGGGGATGCGGGGACCGAGCCCCGGGAGATGCCGCTCTCGGTGGGCACCGATGGGGGGACACGGCCCAAGGGGTCTTGGGGACAGCGGGTTCTCGGGTGCAAGCAGCCCGTGTAGGTTTTAATTCATTTGTGAAGCCTTTGAGAGGGGAAAGAAGAAGGAATTTCAAGGGTGAATCCTTAAACTTTGCCAGAACACTCACAGGTTCACCACGGAGCTCCCCTCAGCTCAGCACTCATATTAACATTTTAATACCAGCGAGTCCTGGGGCAAGTCCAGAGTAATTGAGACTGTTGGTTATTCTTCTTCCTACACCGTGTTGTAATGAGGAGTAAATCGTTGTGACACCTGGTAGCAGGTATGTCACACAGCCTGGTGCAGGGAGTGTAAAATTATCACAGCTCCGTGGACATTGCTGGTGGCTGTGTCTGGCATTAAGGAGCCTGGAAATATCAATTAAAAATAAAGCACAACTCAGTGGAAAGAAAGCAAAATGTAGTCATCACAGAAGATGTGTAGCATATGGATGACGCACTCATTTAATACGTTCTCCTCTGTTACTTGTGTCTGTTCAATCAAACCCAAATTGTTATTAGTGTTCCAAACCCAGCTGAAGCAGCAAAGGCTCCTGGCCAGTCTTTACTGGGATGTGCCAGGGATTTCAGTGGGTCTGGCTGGAAGTTGGGAAATGAACTGGATCATTCACGTGCATCCTTCCTCACAGCTTGGTGCTTTGAGGAAGACAGTGTTGGCTTCACCAAGGCTTTTTAGCCAAAAGCCACATGCCACTCCCCAAAGTAGTATTTTGATGTCATTTGGGGGGAATGATGAACAAAAATGCCTTTTCTTCATCGCCTCTAAACATATACAGAAGAAAGCACTTGAAGGGATGACACAGTAGCAAAGCAGGAAATAATTTCCACCCTGGTTTGTTTGTAGTAAAGTTGTGCTATAAATATAGCCAAATATCCATGTCATGAGTTACGCCAACTTCATTGAGACAGCAACGAATAAACCAGCTTAGATGTGGATTAAAAATTTTCCATGGGGAAATGGTTTCTCAAGTTATAATCTGTATTTTTTCCTAGCACTCAGAACCTGTACTAATTCCCATGCTCTATTTCTTTTTTTGCTTGTAGATCCTAGTAAATGTGGGCAGTTTTTTCACGTTGGAATCTGTCTTTGTAGCGCCAAGAAAAGGAATTTACAGTTTCAGTTTTCACGTAATTAAAGTCTATCAGAGTCAAACAATTCAGGTACGTCGAGCAAGTCTGATTATAGAATCTTTTACTTCAATTGTTTGCTCGTAAGAGGATCTTGACTGAACACAGGAGTGTTTAACTTGCTTTCAAGGGGGAATAGCTGAGGTTACAGCAACCTGTGGTGTAGACTGCCCAGCAGCAGGGTGAATTAATTTCAACTGAAGAGCTGAGATAATGCAGGATCCTCACCTCAGATAAATTGCCACAGCTTCACTTCTCTGCCCTAAAACTGGGTATCTGGGGTGATATAAAGTGGGCAATAGAATGGACGATCCAAAAGTAAAAGAGAGTTCTGAATTGCGTTTAGATTTTGCTCCAGGTTCAAGTCACAGTGTGGAACAGAGGAGTTCTGGGTGCCCACACCAGATTTGACTGTTTTTGTAACATTTTGACCTGGCTGACAGCCCCTGATTCCAGGTACCTGGTTATGCCCTCAGTGTGCTGTGGGCCTGGGTTTGTCAATGGGGTCAGCTTGTTCTGTAACCACACCAAAATGCTGTATCTCTACAGGGATGTCTTCTAAGGAACCTTTAGAGAAGTTTAAACTTTTCCCCACTGTATAATGTATAAAAGGTGTGTCATATATTAGAAAAAAAAGGGGTAATTTTACACTTTCTTTTGTAGCTTAATAGCAGCTGAACTGCCTAATTAAATATAAATATGTACTGGCTTAGAGGAAAAGCCTCTAAGTTCCTGAACATCCCCTTGCTGAGCAGACAGCAAATTCCTTAAAGTACATTCCTTAATCCTCATGCCAGGTCAGGCATTTTCTGTGACATACATCCTGGCTTTCTAGATCTGGAACAACATGTGTGGCTTCCTTTGTTTCCACTCATGAGATCATCAGATTGGTAGAAGCATCTGATGCTTTTCCCTGCTCTCTCTTGCTCCTGGATATGGTTTTCAGTGTGCAAGGCTGAGATGAAACAGATTTCGGCAGGAGGAGTTATCAGACAGTTCTTTGTGGCAGTTCTGGCTCCTGGGAAAAGTGTAAATGGTGGAGAGGGCAGAACTGGGGCAGGACAGTCACATCCCTGGTGGAATTCACCTTCTGTTTACAGTGTGAGACCCTAATTCCATCCAGGTCAATGGCAAAAGCCTTAAGTGGAATATTAACCTCATGAAAATCTTTCTAAAATGTTTATAAGCAGTTTCATGTGCTCAGACTCTGTTCTTTTCACTCCTGAATAACTGTATGTCAGCCACTTCATTGGATTTCAAATACATAGTGCCAAGGAAGATGCCAAGGCTTGGTTTCTGGAAGGCCAGCACAGACTCTGGTGTTTCACATTCCAGGAACTCAAACCTGGGAGTTTGGGGCTCCTGACACGGAATGTTCAAACCTGTGATATGGCCTAAAATATTTCACAGATCAAGAGTTTCTAAAGGGATAGAAGCTTTGACATAGTTAATTTGGGACCATCAGGGACAAACCTGGGATGTGTCCTCTGCTGTGGTTAAAATTGCTGTAAGATCATCTGCAGGGGAGCCCAACCCAGAGAGATGGTACAGAAGGAGTGGGATAAACCAAACCCAAGCAGTAAGAACCAAACCAACCCTTGATGTCCTTCTTTTTCTGCATGTTTGACAACTAGGCAGGAGAACCAGAAGGCAGTGGAACGAACTGAGTCTCATACAGACTGAAACACCACTAAATCACCTCAAGGCTTCCTACACAATTGATATTACTGTGCTCCTGGAACATCTGTTAGTGCCATTAAATATCATTAAACTGCAATTTGCTCCCTGGGGACATCTGATTAAGTGGATTTCCCAGACAGGTGAATCCTAAATAAGGGCCATATTCTGCTGCCCTGACTTATGCTGAGAACTAATTTATTCCGTGGTGCCTCCCATTAAAATTAATGGGAGCACATGCAAGGCCAGCACACTGCACATGAGCAAGCATTTCACAATCCACCCCTGTGTGTCTGCATTAGAAGAAGCAGAGGAAAGCTAATAATGTGCCATGGGGGAAATGAAAAATACCTGCCTGTGCCCATTCCCCCAGGCCTGCCCATCTTTATTTACGGGGTGTCTGTGATGCTGCTTTCAGAGCAGGGGCTGTGCTGGCTTTCAGGAGGGTTTTGCAGAAAGAAGGAGGCAGAACTAAACCCTAGCACTGTGGTTTAGAAAGCTAAAGATTGGGACTAGGCTTTAAAACTCAGCTGCCATCCGTGATGGGAGGGATGCAGGTTTTGCTCCCAGCCCACTGTGGTGCCTCTGACAGCTCACCAGGTGCCCATACCAAGGTTCTGCCCAAGTTTCTGGAAAATGTCTTTTTTTTTTGGCTTATGAATGAATAAATAACCCCTGGCACAGGCAAAGTGGTGCAAACTGAGGTGACACCTCCCTCAGCTGCAAGTGCAGCCCATGGGACATCAATGCACTTGCACACATCAAGTAAATGTAATTATTAGCTTAAAACGCCCCAAAAGGCAGTGAGGATTGGGAGCTTAGCAGAGCTCCTACCCTGTAATTAGTATTATGGGATGGTTCCTGAGGTTTTTCTGTTAACTGGAGCTTTTCAGTGGTTTTTCTCTTGCAGGTGAATCTGATGCTGAATGGAAAGCCAGTCATTTCTGCTTTTGCTGGGGACAAGGATGTCACACGTGAAGCTGCCACTAATGGAGTCCTGCTCTACCTGGACAAGGAGGACAAGGTTTACCTGAAACTGGAGAAAGGTAATCTGGTCGGTGGATGGCAGTATTCTACGTTTTCTGGCTTTCTGGTCTTTCCCCTGTAAAGTCAATTTTCCTGTGACATTCATCCAGGTGTGGACTCATCCTTGCCTCTGTCACATGAAGATCATTTTATTATCATGGGATTGATGTTTCTTTATTGGTTTTTCATGGGTGAATATGGATTCTCTCTATGGATTTTGGCCCCAGCTGAACCGCTCAGAAGTTTCACAGAATCTTGTGTGTTTAAATACAATATATTTGGACTGAGACTAAAGCAGATAATAAATATCTATGCTTAACATTACAGTCTAAACTGCCTGCAAGATTTATTCCAATCACATTTTCTGGACTTACTGGATTCCTGGGAGAAGTGGATTTTCCTTAATTATGAAAAGACTGGCAACCAGGTCTTTAATTTAGGAGAGTTTGAGTTCAGACTTCAATCAAGAGTTAGTGTGTTGCTGCCAAAGAACTGTATATTGATATATTGCTCATACATGTTTTGTCTCTGGGATTTGACTGCCATGATCTATGCCATTGTCTTGAGAAAGGTAATTATTATTGATAAGTGGTTGACTTTAATTCTCCTCCTCGTGTTGTGTGTTGGATGGTTCACCCAGATGTTTAAGCTCTGTCACTGGTCACATCAAGTCTAGCCCACATCAAGCTAAGAGGTTGTGGATGTATTTTAGTTGGGTATAAAGATATTCCTCTTTTCCATGTGCTGATTTCTTGAAAGAATTGCAGATTAAAACCATTCAGACAAAACTAACCAGGGTTAAAGGTGGTTGTTCAGGCACAGGTTTGCTAAACAGCTTTGCCCTGCAGGAAATCTCTCACTTGTTCTTCAATTTTAATTGACTTCAATTGATTGGTAATAACTGCTTTATTACAGTCCTGAGGGATTCCTTCCTTAGCCACAACCACTTTGTTAGCTGGAGATGACATCCCCCTTGTTTGTATTTATGTGTATTTTTCAAACCTTCTGTTGTGTTAAAGGTATCATCTGGTTTTGCCTTAACTCCACAAATGTATATAATTTTAGAGCTTATGTTTAACAAATATTAAATCCAAATAGCTGGTACCTACCTTGGTACAGAAGCTTTTCAGCTTTTTGTACAGGTTGTATGAATTCATAAAGTTATTTATTATATCATTGTTACATAATAAAGATTACTATATGTTAGCTGAATTTTTGACCTTTGGATTTTGGAAGTCGCTTCATGCTATTTTTTTATTGGCTATAATTCTTATATGCAAAATGTAAGCTTTTGGGATTCCCAGAAACTGTCCTGGGAGGCAGCAAAACTGCCATCACTTAGTCTGGCAGAATCCTAGAGGTGATCAGAGTGATCTAGAAACAACCTATGCATTTTATTTAAAAAACCTAAAAAGTTTAGGCAGAAATCCTGGCCTCACCGAAGTCAGTGCTAAGAATCACATTGATTCCAAAGGGTTTTGGCTGAAACCTTTGCTTTAGGCTTTGCCATCAGCATGAAACTCCAGTGCCATCAAGTTGAATATTAACTAAAACGCTTTTCCCAGGAGCTGCTAATGAAACCTTCATCCCTCGTGCCCCAAAGAGACACTGAACTGATGGATCTTTGTGCCTTGCATATCATGAAGGGTGTGGTTCTGAATTAAAAAATACTGTGTACTTGCAGAGGTTTCTGATGGGAGCATCTGCACAACCTGGGACCTTCCCCAAGAGCCACCTCAGGCTGCCTTGGCTGCTTTAGGTGACCTGGTTCCAATTTGCTCCCTTGTTAGCCAAGTGCAGTGTCATATTGTCCTGACTGCTGTAAATGGATATTTCATTGATCCAAAGTCACTTGCTTGATTTAGAGTCAGTTGCTTGATAAAAACACCAGGGAATCAGTGGCACAACGTTGTGCCCAAATTCCTTATTATTTACCACCCAACATACAGGATTTTTTTTGGCAATTTCAGGAGGACGGGTGGGCACATTTCCCCCCTCTGAGATAAGTCAGATGAGGAGGTGAGTTGTGAGACACAACACTGAACACTGCAGCTTGGGAGAAGTGGAAGGACGTGGCAATAAGTGATGGTGGATGATTTACATCGCTGAAAAGTATTAAAAAGTTATTACAACCAATCAAACTGTGTTACTGCTGTACCCCCCAAATGTGTGTATATATATATATATATATATGTTTGTGTCTCTGAAAACCCCTGGGATTGCAGCACAAGTTTGCATGATGTTATCCAGAGGTTAATTGTCATGAGAGTTTCTTTCAGAGGGGAACATCAATATTTTGTATAAGGTTGGTAAAACCTGAAATCTCGCCCATTGAAATATATGTAATGTAAAAGATATGTTGCTACACAGACAGAAGCAAAATGGCATTAAAGGTGTCAGTATAGTTTCAGAAGGATCAAATGCATCTAACTTCTTTGATTTGTAAACCCCTGATCTTTAAAAACTGCCTTCAGCATCCAGCAATAATCCTGAACTCTCTTACGAGAGCATTGATCCCCTCCCTGGCAAAACACTTCTGCTTGCTGCAGTCATTAACAATTATTTCAACTTCATAGAGAGACTGGAAAGTTATTCAATTAAGGAGACACATTTGGATGGAACTATCCGAAATTTTTGCCGTCAGCCCCTAAAATCATTATTTTGCTGGTTAAAGGAGAAGTGCCAGTGCAAGGCAGGTCGTGACAGTGTCACACAGCGCTGAGCACGCAGGGGGCTCTCAGAGCACACTGGGAGGTTGCAATCAGACCAGACTAAGGGGCTCAGGCCACAACTTGAGCTCCTCTGCAGCCCTTGCCCTCAGTTTTGTGGTGTTGCCCCACCAGTTGTGTCAGTGGGAGCTGCTCCCAGAAGAGAGGGATGAGCCAGGTTTGGAAAATCCCATTTCCCTCCTCTCCCCTCGCTCCTTTTCCCTGTGCCTTCCCACGTTACTTTTAGAGCAGTTTTCCTGCTCAGCAGCAGCAGCTCAGCACACACCTCACATTTCAAAGGCTGTTTGAGATTTGAGGTTTGATTTTTTTTTAAAAGGACTTAAATGTGCACCGAGCTGCCCTGCAAAGGTTGGAGCAGGCTTTCCCATCCTGCTCCATTCCCTGAGAGCCCTGGAGATCCCACAGGGGCAGAATTCTTGCCTCTGGCTCAGTCCCAGCTCCAGAACGTGCTGAGGATCCACACCCACAGCCCTTGCAGCTTCCAAAGGTAGATTGTGCAAGAAAATCTTCTAGCCATGTGTGGTGAGGACAAAAGGAAGTGATTTAGTGAGAATAGCAGATATCTTGTTGTTATCTGTGATCTCTTTACAAACTAGATGAATGTTTTTAATTTTTTATCTGCTTTATTTATATTTTATCCTTATTGTACTGTAAAACTAATGGGAAACCCCCCCTCTATTTTCCTTTCTTTCACTGCTCAGTGATGTCAATGCTGTTGGGAGAGCCAACTCTCCTTGGTGTCCCAGGTCCATCCAGGGTACAAAGCTGCTCTGAGCTGTGGGATCCCGTGTGCCATGAAGAGTTTGGGCTGCACATGCCAAATGCCTGCAGAGCCAAAAAAGATGCTCTTCAAAAGAGCCTGGGAGCAGAAGTGTGTTTGGAAAAGGCACTGAGGTAGCTTTGAAATTTTCACAGGCTGTTTTGTCTCTACATAAAAAGGAAGAACTAACTTTGAAGCATAGAGAAGGAAAAAATTCTTTTTTTTTTTTTTTTTTTAAGCAACAGTTTGTATTTGTTTTGTGTTTCAGCACCTTCTAGTAGTACCTGAACATTTTCTGAGTGTTAGTTGGATACTTTGGCCACAGCATGGCACAGTAAGTACTGAAACCTCAGTGTTAGTCCTGAGCAAATGGAGACAGGGTTTGGGAAATGACCATTCCCGGGATGTCAACACATCCAATGGTTTGGGAAATGACCATTCCCAGGATGTCAACACATCCAATGGTTTGGGAAATGACCATTCCCGGGATGTCAACACATCCAA
>JAWWEW010000051.1:12565894-12587400 GCA_035583185.1 Anabacerthia variegaticeps
GGGAAATGACCATTCCCGGGATGTCAACACATCCAATGGTTTGGGAAATGACCATTCCCAGGATGTCAACACATCCAGTGGTTTGGGAAATGACCATTCCCAGGACGTCATCACATCCAATTGTTCTGCTCAGTTTTCTGGATCAATCCTTTTTCTCATATGAGGCATTGTTTAAAAACAGAGGATAGTCTTGGAATAAATGGGATTCTGCTGTATTTCCCTTTCCACAGTATATCTAAATAACATTCCTAGAAGGATGCATGCAGTGAAACAGTTTTAAATGCCTGGAGAATTTCACAATTAACTCTTTTTTTAAGGCCCTAAAGCAGCACATTTGCACATACAGTACTTTTCTAAGCAGGGTTCAGAGAGATAAATACAAAAAGCTGGATGTCACAACCCCAACAAGGAAGCCAAACCATTACCATGGACTGAGGCAGAGAATGAGATAAATGTTCTCCTCCTTTTAGAAGGGGTTCTGGGCTGGTAACATGTTTTCCCTTAGCAATTCATTGCCCTTCATGTTGCAAGAGCTCTTTATAATATTCAAACTCTTTGTCTTCTAAAAGCCACTTTACCCAGCTGACTCAGTGTAAATAAAAGAAGAAATACAAGAAGATCCCCAGTGACAGAACTCACTGGCTGGCACGTGCCACAGCAACACATCCTTTGTGCTCCTGCTGTCCAGATGGAAAAAACTCCTTTGAGAAAAGAAATTGGCTCAGACACTGAGCTAAAGTTATTTATCTGTTGCTGGTTAGGAATGGGGAGGGAAAAACTCTACCCCTTTCCTACCCTAGAGCACTCAGGGGAGTGCCTAGAGAGAATAATGATAAAATCAGTCCCTGTTATATAACTGATGATGAGGATAATGGCTCGAACAGTCTGTTGGGTGAGAGCTGTGATCTGAGGCGTGTGATGGAAGTGATCACTATTTTAATCTGCACAGTTTGGGGGAAGGGGAAGAGCCAGTTGCATCATTTTTAACAGGTTCTTTTCCTTTTTTTTTTTTTTTTTTAATTTCCCCCCCCCTTATTTTCCTTCTGTCCCGTGGTTCTGCTTGGCTGCCAAGGAATGAAGTGCTCAGGAATGATCTAAGAGATGTTCATTTCTGAAGAGGGATGGGGAAGGTTGGTTTTTAAATTTTGCTGCTGTCTGGTGTGGGGGGAAAACCCAAGGAGGAGAGGGGGAGTAAAATAACAAATTTAACCTAGAAACACTCCTGAGCCAGCACCCAGGTCAGTGAATTACCTGATTATGTTCTCTTTATACACTTTTTTACAATGCACGATCCTCACCCATCCTCTTAGGGCCCCTACTTGTGATCTGATGGCTTTTGATCCTGCGGGAAGAAACTGGTTGTAGAGGGTGGAGATGATCCAATAAAACAGCTTTATCTGTCTGTGTGTGCCTGGATTTACTCCTACCCAGCAGGTCCCTCATCCCTGGGGTGTTTTGGTGCCAAGGAAGTGTGGCAGACGTTGGCACCCCTGAGCTCAAGCTGAGAGTTGGAATTGCTGCTGCCACAGGGGAAACACTTCCAGGTAAAGAAAAAGGCAACAGAACGCTGCTGAAATGACATTTTTGACAAAGTGCCCTTTCCCAGCATGACCCCCTGGCCCCCCTCACCCCAGTGCTGCTAACTGGTTGTGCATTCAGCAAACCTGCAGGACACCCCCTGGGCTGAGGAGCACAAATGCCTCAGATTTTACTCCACCAGCACCTCCTGGCTCTAAATCCCACAGCACTTTCCACTGGACATGTCCAGGCTGGGCTGGTGGTGTCAGTGACTTGGAGGCCACAGAGGAAAAGGAGGTGGCTGAGAGAGGTTTCATAGCCAGCAAGAACCTGCTTTTGTGGACATGATTTATTCCTGGGAATTGCTGGTTCCTTCTACACAGCTTTGGAGGGGTTACATGCTTTGGAAAGCTGGGGAGCTTCCCATCTCCGAGCTGTCACTCTCAGTGGACAACCCAAGGTAAGAACATAAAGAAATGCTAATTTCAGTACAGTCCTGATGGTGGAAGGAGGGGGATCTCCACAGCTCCACAGTGACCAGGGGATGGTCTGTGTTGACCCACAATTTGGGGCATCTGCAGAGTCTGAGAGCAGCCAGACGTGGTGCTGGCTGTCCTGCAGCTCCACTCCGTTTCAAAACCAATGTTCGGGCTCTTATTTTATCCCTTTCTCTGTAAGGAAAGGTGTATTTGCAGGGGAAAATGGGATTCTTGGACAAAGGCCTTCTTTAAAATGAACACAGCCTGGAAATAAGTGGAAGAAAAAGTCCACAACAAGGCTGAATTCCTCTGCAGGGGAAGCCGTGCAAGCAAGTGGCAAAATGAATTAAAGTAAAGCTGTGGCTGTGCTCTACTACACAACTCAATAGAAAGCAGTAAAATTGATTCTGGCCTCTCTCCCACGTACCTGGAAACCAGCTTGGAAGTTCAAGACAACATTATTCCCCCAATTCCCTCTGCCCAGGAGCAGGAACAGCTGCCAGGCAGTGTTTTGGTGCCAGGGCTGGGGTATTTTTTGGGATAACAGGGCTGGATGCCCTGTTAAATTAAATTTAAATTAAATTAAATTATATTTAATTTAATACTCTTCTTGTTTTTATTTGAAAGAATCCATTGGTTCAAAGAGGAAAGGGAAAGAATTGAAAGTGAAATAAAACATTTGAACTTTTGAAATAAATGTTTGCAAATAAAACATTTAAACTTCTCCGAAGTGGGTTTTTTTGTTTGTTTGTTTTGGGGGTTTTGGTTTTTTGTCCGCAGAATTTAATTTAGGGAAAAAATAATGCAGTTTTGTGAGCTTGTTCAGATTTTCTGGATATTTCCAAATCTCTCTCTTTATTTTTTTTCTCTTTTAACATAAACATTTCCCCACAATTATTTCTCTCCTCTCCACTGATTTTCTAAAGCACACAAAGCTGTTTAAGGACATCTCATTTGTCATGTCTTTGGGAGACATAAAATATTTCTAGAAATAATTCACTTCTAGAAAGCAGAACTGTGATCCAAAAAATGAAAAGGCTTAAGGAACAAACTCCTAAACCACAGGAATATTAAGGAATATCAGAGCTGTGTAAGAGAAATGAATTGTCCAGTGTCTTTTAGCCTTTGTGGGACTGTTGAAATGGATTCAAACACAACAGAGGCTTCTGAAGGAGACAAGTCCAACACCACCTTTCTCAGTCACCTTGAATTCCACACCAGCTAAATAAGATGGTCTGGTTTAGTCTGTTGCAAACTGTGATTCACTGGGCATGATTCAGCTGGCACAGACTTGGAACAGGAATTGCTCCCTCACTGAGGAGGGAAGGCACTTTTCTTCACGTCCCTGAGAGAAGAGACAGCTGAGGGTGTGACACTGATTGTAGAACAGTGTCAGCAACAGAAAAGGTGGGGAGTTGGAAATTCTGACCTGCAGGCTGCACATGAGCCCCAGTTTTTATGTTTTATTCAGTTTTATGCACATACATCTGGTGGGAAAGGCTGTGGGGTTCTTTTGTGCTTGGCCAAGACACAGACTTGGCTTAACTGGGGTCCCCAGTAATGATGGCAGTTGTGAGCACTTCCAAACTCTGATGACTAGTCAAGAACTCCTCCTGAGAGCAGAGATTTTACTGAGCAGTGTCAGGGTTTTAAGATGAAAGGCTGCCCAGTAGAGCTGGACAAAACGTGGGAAGTACATTTTATGGAGAGAAAAGCTGATGGCAATTAGGATTGATTTTTAGATGCGGGGGAAAAAAACCCAAAACCAAACCCTGATGTGCAACAGCCCCTGCAAAACTGGCAAAAATAACGTTCCAAAAGCCTTTTGAAGAACCTCTTGGAACATCTCAGGTCGGGCTGCTCGACTGAGGCATGGAAGAGTCAGGTCAACGTTTCTGCTGCCCTGAGTTTGTGTCCTCCAGACCTCAAATGTGTCCCTAAAGCCAGTGGGTTATTTGGTGGGAGTTGAGCAGAGGGAAATGTGTAGAGGGTGGAGCAATCACTCCAGCATGAGAGGAAATTACAAACAGCCTCTCCTGGGGCTGCTCTCAGTCTTGGAGGTTCCTGCTGAAGGAGGGTGAACTGCCTGCCCCTCTTTTGGCTGATTTTATTTCTCTATAGCAAATCTGAGTTTAAGGTGTCCAAAAGGCATTGTTAGTTTGGGTTTTTTCCCCCCCTGTATTTTTTTTCTGGAAAGCTCAGCTAAGGAATTTGGTTTTCATGATGCCTCTTAGGGTCTCCACAAAGTAATAAGTCAGCATCATTTTCGAGCTGCAGTTGATAACATTTATTGCTAATTCTTTAAACCCTTCTTTAAAAGAAAACAAGTCTGCAACCTGCATTGCACCCACAGGAATAATCTTTCTTTTCCTCAGTTTGGTAATTCAATTGTGACTTGTAAACTTGTGCAGCTGTAGCAAAAAAAAGTATACAGTCAACTCTAATCTATCTTGAGGAAAGGAAAAAGTGCTTACCAGCACTGGTGTAGTAAATCCTGGCTGCTTTATTAAATAAATGTAGAATTTCTCTCCAAAGCCTTAAGGAAGAAGAGTTTTAAAATATTGGAACAATTTAGCACATCTTGAAGCCAAATAAAGATTGATTGAATTTTGGAGTGAGATTTAAACCGATGACAAACCAGGTCCAACTTCAATTAGCCTGAAAAGTGTAGGCATTATGGATGTCTTGAACGGGGAAAGACAAACCAGTCTACTGGAGAAATTCTGGAGCATCATAATCTCTCTGGTACCGGCAAAATGAAGGCTCTAAAAAAGCTCCCAAAGCCATTTTTAACTGTAAGGCAGACCTTGAAGAGTCTTTACATAATCACTCCCCACGTAAGCAGGACAAGATCCAGCAGCCAGTTCAGCACGAGCGGGATGCCGAAATCCAAAGCGGGTTCAAGGATTTCGGAGCATTTGGTTCCACCTCTGAAGTTTTGTGGCTGCTTAATTCTTTGTTGTACCAACAGAAGAGATTTTAAATGCCTTCAGAAGTCCCTCGACGTGCAAGCAGCCAAGGCAGTTCCTCTTGGTGTGCTGGACTAAGGACATTGCTCAGAGATGAATCTCCTCCCCTCTTCCAGGAGTCTCCTGCATTCCTGGAACACGATGCAGGGGATGAAACAGAGTCATTCTATGGGTTGGGCGAATCTAAACTTGTTTATCACCTCTAACATCTCATGTATTTTTAGTTCCCCAAATAACCAAGGGCAGAACTACCAGCGTGGAGTGGGTTACAAAATATCTTACCCTTTCATGTATTAAAGCTTTCTCAAAATTCATCCTGGCATTAGGAATATTCAAATTCCCTTTGGCATTCCGTCTGATGTTGTCTACACAGATCGAGGCCAGGGCTCGGCATTCATCTTTGAAATGGGTAGGAAGTGGATTATTTATGTATTTATGCATTTCTAGATGCTCATTCCTTGCCAGCAGATAAGGAATCCCCCTTTAGACTTGGAAATATTAGTGAGGGTGAAGCTGTAATTCTGCAGAACACAACTACCCTGCCAGGAGTGCTTACAGCACGATTAATTGATGTGGGGATGAGCTCCCAGGGGACTGGCCTTGCACACAGCATTGTCATTAAAATGTGCTCAGACAGTACTTTAGACACAATTAGGAATGGCTTTCAGTATTGGCCATGGGACTGCTCTTCAGTCACCTGCAACATGAATTTTCAAAGGGAGGAGGCTGGAGAGCCTGGTTAGTTACAGAAGTTAAAGCCAGAGGTGAGGACCTCAAATGAAACAGCATTAAATCACCTTATTTTAAGGCCAGACTCTAAATTCAAATCTCCCATCTGTAGGAGATGTAATGAAATCAGTCCCACCCTTTAAAAAGTGAGAGCTCGAAGGCAATGCAAAAGCTAACACACCAACAGTGTATTTTCTCCCTCTTTGAAGCTGGAGAATTTTGGAATTGGTCACAGAGACAGCGAGCACCAGACAGCACAGGGATGTTTCTTTGCTCCCAGCTCTCTTCCAGCTGCTATTTAATAAAAATATTCCCGAATTCAAGAGTGCAGTTTAGCAGAGTTTTCCTGAGCTCTGTGCTCATTACGGTGTTTCTGCAGGCTGCAGAAATGCCTGAGAGCCACATAAATACATTAATGCACTAAGTGAGGGTCAGGCCTCAAAGGGTTTAAAACTGGGTCTAGTTCAGCCCAAATTTGCTCACAGGTTGGAGAGTGATGGCCACAAAAATGGAAAAGGTTCAAGCTGAGACCACAGGGACACACTCACACTCACCTCGGGGACTTAATTTGCAAGCCTTGGGGGGATTTTTGGCTATAGAAGGAGCAAAACTGACTGCAGAGTCTGGGATTTCAAACACAGGGAGCTAAACTTTGTGTGTGTGAGGTGACAAGGACCTCTGCTACTGTTTCTTTTTTGTTGGAATACAGCCTCAAGCACACAAAAATAAGAAAACTTACTCTTTATTGCAGCGGCCTGGGCAGAACTGAGCTACTCAACAGATGATGAATGTTTCCAACAGATCCTTCAAATACAAAGTTCTCACCTGATACAGGAGGCTCCCCTCAGAAAGTGGTTTGAATTGCAGAGTGAAGCGAGACGAGAGTTCTAAGATGCAGTCTTGAATTTCAGATTTCTAGCGATGTGGGAGCTGAGCTCGACACACAGAGACCTAATTCACCCCTGAGATTTAGTAGAAGTCACATCCTAATGCAAAATGGAATTACTTCTACAGAAATTGTGGGAGAAAATCATACATATTTCATCCTGGGACTTGACTCAGTGTGAATTTTCTGTTTGGAGGTAAAACGACCTTAGGTGAATGGAGATGAACGGAGCTGATCAACCCTTGCAAATGCAGGATGTATTTGCAAATATAAGGGCAAGAATTGAACTTGCTGACCTGTGACCTGGGCCAGCTCTGCTTGTTTCCACTGTCCTTTGGACATGGTCAAAATTGTCTTGTTCTTTTTCTTGAGTCTTTGACTAAATCCTTTCATTCCCTGGGTCTTCAACTGCTCAGGAAAAGTGTGATCTGAAACCTCCACAGACTCAGCTCATCCCTAAACTGTATATCCTTTCTCCAAACCCAGACTTGATGGCATTTCAGCACCACAGATACGACCTTTCCTTAATGAGAAGGACTGCAGAGCTCTACAGCGGAAGCCAAATTAACTGGCTTAAACACACGGACTCAGAAGTGTCTTCTAATGGGACATTCCTGTCCAGGGGTCTGGCACTCCTGGGCATGGAGATAACAAAGCTGTTGGCCTCGTTATGTGGCCACAACTTAGAGAGGCCACACTTCAAGGAACTCATCTGATAATCCTTCATTCTCCAACACAAAGAAAGCACAGGAACAAAATCAGTCCTGATTTAATAAAGATTTATGGAGTCCCTGATGAGCTCAGCATTCCCCTCACATCCTACTGCTCTCATGAAGTTCTGCTCACTGCCTTCTGCCAGAGTTTTCTGACTGAGTTGTGTAGGCACAGGTAGTACAATCTTAAATAATTAGCAGATTAATGTGATAACCCTCAGCCTATTTACTAGGGCCACTCTCCTTCAGATCTCCACAGTGAGGAAGGAGTGGGGATAAAGGGTGGGAGAAGGCAGAGTGTGATGTACAGGGCAGGAAATTGCAGTCTGCCTTCTTTCCCTGCTTCCATCAGCTCTGTGTGGTCAACACCCAAAGCCAAACCATGGGTTTGAGTTCTTGTTTTGGCTCACTCAAACCTGGGTGAGTTCAGCTGGCAGAGCTGCAGCTCCCACGTGCCTGACAGAAGGAACTGAGGCTGAGTGACCCCACTGATTTATGGGAATAGGCATTCTGTGCTTTGAGAGGGATTGTGAGTGCTCTGAGCACTGGGAGCAGAGAGAGACCGCAAGGGAAGTCAGTGCTGATACAGTATTAGGAAAAATATCCTGCAGCTAACAGAAATCTTCGTGCTGGATCATACTCTGCCTGCAGCCCAGATCTAAACAGACCCGTTAAAGGTCAAAATAGGAGACTTAAAGTAGAAAAATAACATTTCAGGGTAAGCTGCTAAAAACCTTTATCAAGAGCGGCTCAAGGCTGTTCCTGTAAAAACCTCTGGTGGAATCCAGAGTGCTGGAAATGTTCAAGCTGGTGTCTGAAAAATACCAGCCAGAGAGAAGCTGGAAATGTGAGTCCTTTGGAAGTCCCTTGTTCAGTGCTGGAGTTGTCACCCCTCCTGTCCCCATCCTCTCCCTCGTCACGGATCGACTGCGTCAGGGCTTTAGGATTCAGCCCCGTTTGAAGCCGTTTGGGTAAAAATAAACCAACTTACTGTCCTTTATGAGGCAGCAACATGTGGCAGAGCAGAGAGCAGAGTGGGCTGTGCTGCAGGGTTCTCACATGGGCTCTCTCACCCTGCCCTGAGCTGCAGGCAAGTGGAACCCTGGCAAGACCTTCGGAGGTGCCCAACGACACTGAATTGCTTCAGAACTCAGAGCCAAATTGCTTTGATTTATTTGTGTTAGAAAAGGCTTTGCAAAGTGCCAAAGCCTGACTTGCTTTTTTGCAGCATTTACTCTCTTGTTTTCCATTTCAAGTTAATGGCTCTTCTGACAAACGTGAAAGAAAGGTGTTTGTGACACGAGGATCTCAGTTCTGAGGCGCCTCAATCCTGGAATGTGTCATCACTTTTGACTCAAGTGTAGCTTTTGTTGGAAGTTTCTCCCATTCTGGTTTTAATGACCATTAAAAATGGAAGGAAAATATAATCCTGGTGCTTAATTATGGCATAAGCTTAATCGAGTTTATGCATGACAAAAATGTCAAGGCTTGTATATTCTGCTAGAAGCCCTCACTTTTGAGCAATGCAATTAATGCTACTGGAACATCCTAGAGGTTTATTGCTTCTTTACTATTATTTCTAGAAGAAAAACAATGTCAAATAAAGATAATTGAAGTATCTCTGACAGACAGGGTGGGTTTTTTAAGGAACTGCATGGTTTTAACAAAGAACCCCCTTAAAGGAATTGATGAGTAACTACTTTGCATACAGAATTTTGGTTTATGTCAGCCTAAGTCTTAATTTACTTTATTCTGCGCCTTTAAATATACCATTGTGCATTTCCATCGGTGATCTGGCTGCCAGTTTAATTATCCAGTGCCAGCTTCTGTAAGACTGATAAAACTATTAAACCAGAAATTCTGTGCTGGGGTGGAACGGTGCTACTAAAATTGAGAAACAGCCCTTTAGTGGTGTCAGCAAAAGTGGCCCGGCTGCATTTCCTTGTCCTGTGGAAGGTTTTGGGTGCAGGGATTGCAGGATGGAGCCCTGAACACCCAGGGAGCTGAATGTGGGAGCTGTGCTGTTTTATTGGCATTAGGGATGCCCGACACTAATTTGATTGACACCTTGTGGAAGAGGGGGAAAAACAAACCCATTAAACCCTTAACACTTAAATAAAAGCCCCCAGCAAATCGCTTTGCTCGCAGAGCTGTTTGCATGAGAAAGGAGCAAGGACAGAAGAAGCTTTTTCAGGCTCGTGGCATTTGTTTTCTTGACAAAATGTGTCATTGCCTGCTACTCATTGTGCATTTTCCTCATCAGGTCTGGCTGTAGGAAACAGCCTGATTTTTATCAGGTTGATTTTAGAACAATGTATTTTTCCAACAGCCCGATCTAGTAACAGTTTCTCATGGAGCAGCTTTTATTCGGTTTAATCAATGATATTGATTTCCCTTTAAATCTAAAGATTGCACAGTTCAACATCGGAGGCAACAATAGCATTTTAAAGATGAAGTGACTGTCTGGTTTGTTAAAGTCTCCTCTCAATAAATCCCTTTTTGTTTAACAATTTTGTTTAGAATGAATCTTCCAGAATTAGGTGGGTTTGATCCTTAACAGTGTAAGTTTTATTTATCAGTGCTCAAGGCCCCCGTATACATTCTGAATTATTTTTTCTAATTGATGCTTATTTAAGTAAAATATCACTGTATAGATTAATTTTATGTGCCATCAGCAAGTCCTAATTTTCACCTCTTTACCCTGAGCTGCAATTTGTTGTATTTTTGGGCTCGTGTGAGGTACAAGCAGTTCCCAAAGGGATTTAGAGTTATGGAATCTGACTCGTTTCTCTGTGGATAAATAAAGATCCTGGGATGAGGAGTGTGGCCCCCGCCAGGCCAGGCTGGACCAAGTGGAGGGGTTTCTTTCTGTTGGGGGGTTCTTTAATTTTTTGTTGGCTTTATTTCATAAAAACTAAGATCTGGAATTCCTGTGCTTCTTTGGATTTGCTTCTTCTATTCTTTTAAAATATTCCCTCTTCTCTTCTTTCCATTCTTGAGGGAATAACAAACAATTAAGAACCAATGAACAACTAAGAACAATTCAGAGTTTCTTCTTGCTCACTTTTCTAAGCCTTTCCCTCGAGAATGTTGGAAGAAAAGGTCTAAAGCAAGCAAGCTCCAAATAGTCCAGACCTGTCCTCTTCCTCTCTGCTCAGTGTTTGCATTCAGAGTATTTAAAAATATTCATCAATAAGGATGCCTTCTGATCCACCCAATCTCTCATCCCTCTCTTGCTTTCCACCAAGTGTTTCCTGCAGTAAGAGAAGCCAAAAAATGAGACAAATATCTTTACACTCTCCCTGTTTCACTTTGCTCCAACTTTCCTGAAGAGAATTTAAGAAATGTTGGACAGTGGGAGCGACGAGGGGAATCTGTTCCCCAAATAACTCCCATTTTCCTATGGAAGAAGTTGAAAAGACCCCAGTTTTTATTTCCAATTCTGGGGCTGGGATTCAGCTGAAAGAAGAATGGCTGTTTCAGTCTGGACTGAAACTTTGGGGACACCTTCAATGGAAAATTTCTGAATGGATTTTGAACACCAAAAAAAAACAAAGAGAAGAAAGAGAAGGTGAAGCATTTGCCCATCTGCAGGGGGAAATGTTGGAGCCTGATCTCTTCATCCTCTCTGCGGGGACAGGAGGTGTCTCCAGGGCTGAGGGATCCCAGTTCCCCTTCACTGCTCCCCTGTGCTGCTTTCACCTGAGCACAGAGAGCTGCAAAGCTGCTGAGCCTCCTTCTTAAAACCATTCATATTTATTAAATGCAATTAATGCTTTCACACACCGCTCACACCTAATAGAAAAGATTTGTGAGCTTGCCACGACATGTGAGATGCATCTATTCACAGCAGCCCAAAATAGCCCAATTTCTTTCTCAGCCACTCAACAGAGCACCAGGAAAAAGAGGCTCTGAGAACCCAAAAAGCCCCTTTCCAAACCCTTGACTGAATCCCTCCTGCACAGAGGGGTGGGACAATGGGGATCAGGGACACAAAATCCTTGCTCTGGTGCTTTGCAAAGGGGTAACATTCATGATGGGAGAATTAAGGAAACCAACTTGAACTAATAGATAGTGAATTATTGCTACATGTCAGGGAACATTTAAACTCCAAAAGGATGTTTTTGACATAAAGAAACCCAAATGAACCAAATTTTCTGACAAAAAACGATCCCCACAACATGACTTACTGCTGGAGGTAGGAGAGGGCAGGTCCACAGGTTATCACCCCTCCCTTGGAGATCCTTGTCTTGGCTCTACAAGCTCCCTCCCAGTCCCTCTGCTCTGGGCTGTGCTATATAGAGCTGATGATACTCGTCTGAGAGTCACTAAAATAAGCTGCCAGCAAGACAAGAAGTGGGAGCTGGGAATGTTATCCCTGCACACTCATGGGCTGGGAATATCTCACAGTGTGACCAGGAGTGAGAGCTGAGCCTGGCAGTCACACCTACACGAGGGTGGCACATCCTGAGGGGAACAATTCAGCCTGGCTCCTCTCACACTGACGGTTCAGCCTGGTTTTCCATGAATTCCATGAAGTTCCAGGGATTGTCACCCACCTGGGAATACGCACTGTTGTACAGTCTCAGGAAAGAGCACCACTTGGAGCTCAGTGTTCATCCTCGTGGCTTCACGTCCTTCCTCTTTGTCCTGAGACCTCAGAATTGCCTTGCCAACACATCAAACCCCATTGGTGTTGTCTCTGTAGCACAGCACCTTTGATATCCCATACTGCACTAAAACTCAGCTGCTCTGCATTTGACATCTGAATTGTATTGAGAAAGGAAAATCGTTATAAAATGAGTATGGTGAGACTCCAGGGCTCCAAGGCTGCCCGTGCGCCACTGAAGGCAAGGAGAAAGAAAGGACATCATAAATGCCATAAAGGCATTTTTTGCCCCATGGTTACAGTGCTGGAATATAAGCAAATTCTTATTTACTTTGTTCGGTGCTGCAATTAGTGAAAATCAAAGTGTTTGCAACTGCATTTTGTACTGTAAATTAGTGGGTGATTAACCTTAGTGCCCCCTGCTCAGAACCTCCAGCTTTCCAACAGAGCTGAGAACATCCTACAAAGGCAACAATACATATGACTGCATCCCTGCTTAATTACAAATAACTTGAGCCTCTAATGCAGTGTGAGGGATTTGGATGGTGCTAATGGACAGGGTGCAAGAGGAAGAGAGAAAAAGAAAGAATGAAATCATCTTTCTTCAGAGTAGAAAGACAAAGATTTACATCAGAAGGATGCAAATAAAACAGGATCCAACCAAAGGATGATTTACTTGCAGACTGTTTCATTTTATTACATTTATTGTCTTCCACAAGGGATTGTGTGTCTTTCACAACCAAAACCAGTCTATAAAAATAAGGATAATAAATGGATAAACCAGACTACCCATAAATAGAACTGATGCTGTTGGAACGACATCAGTTTTTACGGCAGAATTGGATCCCAGCAATGTGAGAGACCACAAGACCAAAACTGATGGTTTCACTTGTACTTTCCCAGAGAAGTGGGATTAGCCTGAAGCTCCACAGAGGTTCCTGCCTCCAACAGATGGACTTTGCACGAAGCAACTGGGACTGCTCAGACTTCCCACAGAGTGCTGATGTGTCCCTGGGAGCTCTAAATATTTGCCATTTGAGAACACCAAGTGTGCTCAACAGACAATATTGATTGATTCTAACTGCTGGGTCATGGAGATACATGTAGTAAAATATTGGCCTCTATATTTGAGGGCATGTAGGTGAGAGAGGTTGGAAATCACTGCTGGCTAGAGAAACCTGATTTAGGTTTGAGGCTCTGGAGCTGCAGAACCAACACATTGCCCCACTGGAACACACAAGGCAGGACAACTCCAGCAAATTTCCCCCTCCTGGGATAAAATGGGGTTGTTCCTCCAGAATGTTTCCCTTTACACTCCCCCTCCGTGATATTTGGACCTGGTGATGTAGAATAACCCTGAAGGGATAAATGAATCCATAGGACAAAAGTGCTATGGCTGAGGTGGGATGAGCTCTAGATGAGGCAGCAGGTCCCTGTCCGAGGCAGAGCTCAGGAGAGCAGACCCCAATTCTCTCACCTTAAGCACCTGCTCCACCCTGTCCATGGAAAATCTCCTCCAGTCTTGTCAAAAATGAGTGAAACCTTTTGGCTTCAGCCTTGCAGGTGTCAGCAGAAAGTAGCTAAATTATAACTTATCCCCTAAATGATATTAATATGAGAACAGCATTATTTTCTCAGTGGCTGAAATTGCTGTGACACTGTATTTGTGTGCAGAAAAGAAAGGAAAAAAGGAAAAGGACACATTTAGGAGCATATTGGTGGTTATGTGAGCGTTTCCAAAAGCAGCTAGGGGATGTTTTTGTCTCCTCTGAAAGGGAGGAAGGAGGAGCAGATCTGATGACACAAATGAGATCTGTCATGAAATTGATGCATTAAAATAATACTTCAAGATTTCTGTGTGCATGAAAAGAACTGAAAGGGCTATTTGTCTCGTCATGGGTGTGAATAACTACTATTGACATTAATGTGATGGGTGTGATTTACGTTGAGCACAGCTCAGGGGATGAGCTCCCTTTACACTGAGTAGAGGTGGGGAAGCTCTTTGGAGGAATAAGAATGATCTGAGAGAAGCTTTTACATTCAGCTCCTTGTGCTGTTGGCACTGACATGCTGAATTAGCTCTCCAAAGGCAAGGGAGGACTCAGACCTCTTAAAACAAGGGACTTGTGGCTGCAGAGACCCCCTGTGAGAGCACGTTGGTGTGCAAGGGCCAGCACAGGAGTCCAGGGATACCCGAAAACAGGAGGAAACAAACTTTTCTAGGGCACATTATTAATCTCTATATTGCAGTTTTCTGCCCTGTGCTGGCATATAACTTGACTGCAAATATTGCACAGCCCATGCTTGAAACACACACTAAATAACTTCTGTAGAAGTCATCAGTGAGAGACAGAAAGGCTTGGGGATCAGACTCAGGGCTGTTGGGTGTGGGTTGCTCTGCACAAGGATGTTGCTGTGCCCAGCAAGGAGAGCAATGTGGGCTGGTGCCCCAGGTAGGAGTGGCAGAAAGGATGAAGGCTCTGGTTTGCAGTGGGAATTTTTGTTTGAAGTTCCAGGAATCTTCCAGTCTCCAGGAGGAGGAAAAGGAGGGTGGAGGAGTTTTGCCTCTCTGTGCTGGCTGAGCAGAGGGGAGTCCTGGATTAAGGACAGAGGCAGACTGGAAGAAGTTATCACAATTTCACTGGTGCAAAAAAAAGCAAAACCACTCCAGCCATGCAGGAAATCTCTTAGGGCTCCATACAAAGTGAGCATTTGCCTCTGTCTTTTCCCTTCTCACTGAAAGGCAAACCCAACAAGCAGAAGCATCCTGTGAGTCACAGCTTTAAAAATGGCTTGTTACAAAACAGCAATTTCTTTAAAAGCTGAGCAGGGCAGGTCAGATCCAGTCACTGGCTGGGGCTTTTCATCACAAGGCAAGAAAGGAGGAAAGAGGCTTTTTGCTTGTGATTTTTTTCCACACTCAGCTGCATTTCTGCTCTGCTTAAAAGCAGGTACCAGACACACCATCTTTCCCCTCTTTTAGATTTGGCATCTCAGGTGCTTGAGCATCATCCTCAGCATCAAGTCCAGCCTCCTGAGAGGAGCAGCTTCGTCCACCTGTGGACCCCACACAAAGAGTTTCATTTCTGGAACTGCAGCACCCAGACCAAGAGCTAATATTTCATTTAGGGGTAAACAGGCAGAGGTTTTAAACTGCCAGGGTGTGCAGCTCTAACGTTTTACATCTGTGGAACACCTACACTGGATCTTCCCTAATCAGAGATCGTTGGCTTTTAATGTAAAGGGAATACATTTTTTCCATCTTCTTTTTTTTGCCTGCAAATGAGGCTAAAAATGTCCGTATTTATGGATGGCAGTTCAGCCACCCATATTTCCATTCTATTTCATTTTCTATGTCATATTCTATTTCATATAAACACTAGATTACAAATCAGAGGGACAAAAGAGAGTTACCCTCCCCAAGACGCCTCAAAGAGAGAAAAGGATCTCCAGAACTTGGTAAACAAACCATGTAAATTGCTGAGAATAATCGCCATTTCATGTTTGCTTATAATTATAATTTAATTATGAACCCAATCTCGCAACAATTTTTTAAAGTAGGTAGTTAGCATTAAAGTACTTTTTATGCAATTATCTGCCATTGAGCTCCCTCATTACACAGCAATTGCTGCACAAATTTTCCTGTTGTTTAAACATGATTTTTGCCACCTGCAGATTTCACTTGTAGTCTAATAAAACAAGCCATTTGATGCAAGATCAACAGTCCCGTTTTACGTGCCAGTTTCCAAGAAACCATGGTTAAATATTTGATATAAATATTTGATATAATACATATCCACAGAGAGGTTTTTTACTCTTTCCTCTGGCAAATAGCAACATTTTGGATATTGTAATAGGCTTACCCACCCTCATTGTAATTCATCTTAAAATAAAATCTGTGTAACAAATCAGAGGTTCACCCCATCTCATCTCTTACTCTTGAGTTCAATTTCTCTCCTGGCTGAGCAGAGGGGAATCCTGGATTAAGGACAGAGGCAGATTGGAATGAATGCTTTGCATTCCATGCTCTTTCCCAGCTGGTGCAAAGTGTTGAAGTGACTTCAGCAGGGTGATGATCTGTCACCCACACTCTAGAAAGGACCCAAATTCCTGCCTGTCTCCGTGGTCCCAACCAGCCCATGGCCCAGGTTAACAGTGGGCCCTCCAAAGCCATCTGTGGCTGTTCCTGTGGGGAGCAGAAGGTGCCCTGGGGGGCAATGCCAGGGAACCAACATGGGGAAAAAGGACTTCACCTTTCTTAGGGGTGCCAGGAGGATAATGTTGTGTAAGAGCTTTGTTGTGGTTACATATTGATTCTGTCACAATATGCTAGAGAAAACTCTCTTTTGAGGTCACTGAGAGAAAGGGGACAAGCTGGGACATGGGTTTTTCTCCTCAGGCTTCCCCGAGCAGTCCCTGATTTGCCACTGTGTGCATGGGAATGGCTCTGGACAGTTTCAGAAGGTGGCACAAGGTGCATCTTGTGGGGAAAAGGAGGCAGAGGTGCCTTCACAAGGGAATCAGAATGCACCAGGGGATTTTTTGGGGTGGAGAGTCATGAGCACATTTTAAAATGAGGTGCCTCTTGCCATGGGCTCCAGCTGTGCCAGCTGTGGTGGCCCTGGGTGGGTTCTTAGAGGAGCACCAGAAACTCCCCATGCCTTGCCATTCTCCCCTGGCCCAGCAAACCCTGCCCAGGCCATCCCCTTGCAGGCAGAGGGAGGAGGGGAGGGCTGGTTTTCCAGCAGGCTTCCTTCTCTGCACACACTGGCACGCAGAGGGAGCCAAGAGTGCTGCAAGGATTAAAGGAAATTGATTTAGCCATTACAAAAATAAGAAAAGCTCTCGCTGCTGCATCAGCTGTAGCTTGAAGGAGAGTTCAGGCTGGCACTAGAAAATGTATTAAATTGTTGGAGTCCACAGAGATGAACTTATAAAAACTCAGTGGTTGATCTATTTTAGTGTTTTCAGTGGCTGGAGAGTGTTAATCTCCTGAAGTACCAGCAAAGAATTCAGAGAGGTTTTTGTACAACCGTGGTTCTGCTTGGCAAGATGGTTAATAGTGATGAGAGAGTTCTATAATTTTCTTTAATCCAACCTATGAAAAACATGATTATCCTGGCCCCAGACTGAGCCACGTCCTTTGACTTCCTAGAGGGGAGCTGGAACTGCTCCTAAATTCCACCGAGATAAATCAGAGAACAAACCTTTGAAATTTTGAATGAAAATTCTCCCCATGGAATATGTTTGCATTTAACAGAAGTAAAATAAACCCATGGACATACTAAACTGGGGTAAATAAACCTCAGTGAATAATAGGTAAATCTTTGAAGTGAGAGTCCCGCTTGATTTTTATATCTAGTTACACTTATAAACTAATACTAAGTTATTTATAATTGCAGTGATTTGATGGCAGTGCTTTAAGGTATTCTGAAAAACACTAAATAAAAAGAGAGGAAGATTTTTCAGTAGCCTGAGCTATTTTCTGTCAATAATTTCACACTGTACAAACGTAGCTGGCCCAGGAACCCAAAGCTGGTGAACAGACATCCTTTCCTTTTACAGCAGGAGAGAATACCCAGTTGTTACACAGCACTCTTATTCTGAAAGCCACAGTAACACCCACAGAGATTTCAGGAATAGGACTCTGAGAGCATCAGAAAATGTGAATTTCAGGTGGGTGCAGGTAGGTGTGAGTCAGGGGATCCCTAATTCCTCACCTTGACACTGGAATACAAGCAGGCATTTCTCTAACACCTTCATCTTTAGATACTTTCAGTGCATTCCATCCTGAAAAGCCCCAGGAAGGAAAGCTGTTTCTTTTGTAGTTCCCACTGTGGACACAAATGGTCTTCTCCTGGATCGATGCCTTTGGGATACAATTACTTTGGTACCTTGGGCTCTTTAAACAGTGTGTTCACTAAACCCCTCTGTGTCAGGGAGGAAACAGGGCTGGGAGGAATTACAAGGGAGGAGAAGCATCCAAAGTGGAGAGAGCAGCTCATCGCTGGATGAGGAATGTCCACTGCTGGATCCACCTCGAGCAATGCAAGGCAGAGCCTTGACTGATTGTCTGAATAAATGACTAACACAGGGTTTTTGCTTCAGGAACAGCTCCAGCCATTTTATAATCTTCTATTACAAATTAACAATATGGTTTTCCCATAACTTCGTTAGAAGCACAGCTGGAAACTTTTCAGGGCTAAAAGAGATAAGATCCAGGGAAGAAAATACAGATATGAGCCAAAATACTGCACATTTCACAGAGCAGTCCCGGGCCCCAGATGAGCTCCTTGAAGACACTGATTTCTGTGAAGTTCAGTTATGCAGCTCAGAAAATACACGTGCAATTGCTTTCCTAAACTGATTAAGCAATTCCCATGTCTGTGCATCCCAATCAGCTAATTGCAGCCTAAACACCCATTTGCATATTTTCTGTCACCCACTTGCATATACAATTAGCACACAAGGCAGTGGGGAAGAGCATTTTGCATCTCTTTCTCATCTGACTTTTGGAACCCAGTTCACATTGCTGTATCTAAAGTGGAGATTGGCCTTTCCTCATTCACAACAGAGAGTGGAAGTTTTTCACTGCAAACTGAGATAATGAAGCAGTTTCTGGAGGGGTTTTAGACAAATATCTCGTGCAATTAATAAAGCTAAAAGAACACACACTGATACAGTTGCTGCTCGTTCACTGCTGATAACCATAAAATATAAAGTTTGTGAGAAAAATTGAATATTTATGTAGGGAATTATTAGGGGAAAAAATTAAATACAGCTTTCCTTGTTTCTCATTCCTTTCATCTCTGTCATCTTCTCTTGCTCTACTACACTCATATATTGACTTAGTCCAATTCCCCTTTTTTTACTTATTAATTAATTATAAATCATCTGTTTGCTTTATCACTGAAAGCCTCAACAGCACCTGCCCCAAACTGCTTGCAGATAAAATCAGGTGGTGGTCCTGGACATGATGTGGAAGCAGAGCTGCTCTCCATAAGGGAAGATTTCACCCAATGCCACGTCAGCATTAAATCTTTATGTCCTTTTGAAATAGAAATAACTTCAACAGGGAGGGTGGGACGAGCACCAGGAATGGGGACACCTTGCTGGGGTCTCTGGCTTGGCTCCCCAGGCACAGGGTGGGACTGAGCTGGTGAGAGGGCTCATCCAAAATGAACTGTGCTCCTCCTTCCCCCTGCAAAAAAAACCCCCAAATTGACCCTCATTTCCCGTGAAGGAGAAAAAAAGGAATTTTATGAGACAATTCCTGATCGTGGAGTAACAAAGATGTGCAAATCTCCCCGGTGCAGTGCACTGGTGGCAGTGCTCTGAGCTGTCTGAACCTCCCCTGCAGGGGACAAAAATGCCACCCAAATCCCCAGGGAGCCAGAGCTGGGAGGGTTTGTGGGCACAGTGCCCCCGGGGGGTGCAGGTACTGCCTGCCTGTCCAACAGCAGCGAGCTGAATTGCTCTTCTCTGGTGTTATCTGGGGAGTTCAAGATGGACGTAACAAATGAGAAAAGGGAAGACAGAGATAAAATGGAAAAAAAAGGGAGATAAAAAAAAAAGGTACAGATAAAAATGAAACTCTGTTTTCTGGCCTCTTGGGAAAGATCCAAATTTGAGATGCTGATCCAAGAGTGTTGTTGAGGTGCTGGAGGGGCTGCTGAGTTTCAGCATCACCCACAGTACAGGAAGCAGAGTCCCACAATTTCCATCACCAGCCTAATGCACAGGGCTCTGACCTGACATCACTCAAAGCTGCACGAGATTCTTCTACCTTTGTAATTTTACCAACTCAGATTTTATGGATAGCAAAAACAAATGGCAGCCTCTTTCAAGGGCTCTGTATCTCCAAGGCAGGGCATGCAGAAGCCACGTAAGTGCTAATAGAAGTGGGGTGTGTGTATGCATAGCAGAATAAACACATTAAATGCTGTTAATCACCACTTAAACACAGAAATCTCTTTGAACAAGAACAGTGCTGGCAGCTCCCCTGACTACAATGGCTTGGGACACAGAGCCAGAAATGTCTTGGCACTTTTGAATGATTTCTGAAATTATGCTATACTTTTATGGATTAAACTCTTGGAAGGTATGAACTGACAGAAACTGCATTAACTTCTGTGGAGTGGTGCCAGCTCCTTCCTTAAGGCAATCTGTCTCTATACAGGAACAAGAGGTAAGACTAAATATAGTTAATATCAAAGTAGAACTTTTTTTTCAGGATTTGTTAAAAATACTCCTATTTGCTCACCATTTTAATGGAAAGTAGCCTTTTGTGGTAAAAGACTTTTTTCCCCAAAAAAAGTTGATTTTAATGTAGCATAATCATATAGAATTAAGACTGCTCTAAAAAAGCTTTTATATCTTTAATAGCAGCTGCCATTCTGAGTGTCCTTCTTTGGACAGAAAAGTTCCTGTGGACATTTACAGCTTCCCAAAGGTCTGTTTCTTTGAAAAGAGCTACTTATTCCAAAATTAACCTCATGAACATCACAAAGGAGGAAACCTCTAAACCACTGCAAGAGGAGCAGGGACTTTATAACTGTTGGCAGCCTGGAATTCTGCCCAGAACCACATCCTGGCATATCACAGAATCACAGAGCCAGAGCATGGTTTGGGTGGGAAAGGACCTCGAAGATCACCCAGTTCCCACGAGCAGGGACACCTTTCACTAGCCCAGGTTGCTCCAAGAGAAATAACTTTGGTGCCCAAACCAAAGAAATGATACTCTTTTGCTGTATTAATTACACTCCCCTGGGTGAAAAGTTGATACAGTAATTAATTTATTCCCTCCAAACTGCAAAAGTCCAAATTGCACAGACCTTTCAGATGTATTTCTCCCTGCTCAGAGTTCTCCAAACTTCAAATCATTAACATGGTCCAGATGAATTGGTTCAGGCAGTGCCAAAAAAAGAGTAAAATTTTGGTCTGGTGAGCCAGTGGTGCCATCTGGAAGCATCATTTGCCACTGAAGGAAACACATTCCCAGACAATACATTCGAGTCAGCTTTCCCCAGCCTGCCAAGCTGAGCGAGCTCCTTCCAGGTGAAATATTCCTGTATCCTGTGTCAGGTTATCAACCTCCAGCTCTTTGAACGAGGCTCAGATCACACTGAGACTTTGTCACATGTGGAAAAATAAATGGAGTTTCAAACTCAGCCTTTCTAAAGCAGCCCTGGGCTCGTCACTGCCACTGTTGATGCTGCAGGTCAGATTGTCTCAGCTCTAGTCACAGAGGATGCTCTTCTGCAAGGTCAGCCCAAAGCTGGGCACCTTATAGGGCTTTCATAATCATCCATGGGGCTGGAGGGATTTATTGTCATCCATGGGGTTGGAGGGCTTTAATTGTCATCCATGGAGTTGGAGGGCTTTCATAATCATCCATGGAGTTGGAGGGCTTTAATTGTCATCCATGGGGTTGGAGGGCTTTCATAATCATCCATGGGGTTGGAGGGCTTTAATTGTCATCCATGGGGTTGGAGGGCTTTAATTGTCATCCATGGGGCTGGAGGGCTTTAATTGTCATCCATGGGGTTGGAGGGATTTAATTGTCATCCATGGGGCTGGAGGGATTTAATTGTCATCCATGGG